>JAYESA010000009.1:143665169-143913815 GCA_036927795.1 Iris macrosiphon | reverse complement strand
CACCTGACAGGTACAGTGCCAGAGAAAAGGTTAACAAAAGAAGCAGATACCTTCAGTTTTGTCATCATACTCCTTGAGTTGCTAACAGGGAAGATTGTAGATAGGGTGTCTATGCCTTCCAAATGTTGAAAACACGTGCACTCTGATACCACGTGTTAGGCGCGTTGCGAAAGCGTTTTGCCAATCCACCTGAGATGACCAACCAATCTACGAACACCAAGC
Organism: Iris macrosiphon; assembly: GCA_036927795.1. NCBI lineage: Eukaryota > Viridiplantae > Streptophyta > Magnoliopsida > Asparagales > Iridaceae > Iris > Iris macrosiphon. The sequence goes on along the minus strand of JAYESA010000009.1, from coordinate 143,913,593 downwards.
ACAGAAGAAGACAAGTATATGGCGGTGACTACGTCATCTGGACAAATTCCAACCTTTATAACTCAGATGAAAATACATGATTGCAAAAACTAATGTTGAAACCATTTGTCCTAATAGATTCAACCCCCTCACCACACTCAAGAAGAAAGGCAGAAAATTACAATTGAAGTCACTCACCAACCCGTAGCAATCTCCCTAACCGAAGTTGACGACTCCTCGATTAGATCTTCCTCTTCCTTCTGTCTTGGATGGCAAAATCCTAAGAGTAAAGCACGGCTTTCTCTTAGATTTTCTGTGGACGAGCACCCCGAATCTCCAACTTATGCTTATTCTTTGTGTCTCCACCCTCCTCCCTATTTATAGGATGAGAAATCTATTTTAGGTTATAATAGGATTTCCTAAATAGGAAACCCTAAAATAATAATCCTATTACACATAAAATAGCCAAACACCAATTATGAACGTTCAAATATGGCAGATTAAATATTTGATACAAATTTGCAATCTAATCAAATCTTACATTTAATATAGATTTTTAAATTATATCAAATCAAATCTTTGACCATATTTGGGCTCCAAAATTTACCAAATCCAGACTGGATCCCAACAATCTCCCCCTCCAGTCTGATGAGAGGAGGTTGACCCCATGGCTCCTCAACTGGACTCCATACCTATCATTTCGCGACAGAAACCCTGCTCTCCTATGCCACTGATCTTCGATCCGCTGAGTTGCTTTGCATCTTCCGTCGTCTCCAACTTCTCGACCGTCACGTCGATGCTAGCTGCCATGCATAGCACCTCCTGCACTACTGGGATCTTATCATTATCAATGACACGGCCAAGACCGAAGTCCCTAACGATCAGCCTCACCATGAGTCTTGGTTGCATGTCCCCGACTTCCGTCTTTCACCGGAATGTGTTAACGTTCCGATGAGCTTCTTCACCCTTGGCTGGCCCAACCAAGCGGACGGTGCGATTCCAAGATTCGAACTCATGAATCTGCCCACCTTCGTATCCGAACTTGAAGTTTTTCCATACACATGCGTCCTCGGGCAGAACATCACGCACTGTGCATGTCATCGATGACCCACAGCTTCCCCTGAACTGTGTTAATAAAAATGCTCCTGCCTCAGATTGAGTTTGCTGCAAACCTTGATCTCCTCCATGGCCTCGAACTGCTGAAACCAATGTCGCTCCGTAAAGTTTTGGCAAACCACCAGTCGCCAAAATCGGATCCATGGAACAACCCCCACCTGGAGACCAACCAGTTGTCATGGGACCGACAGACTGACCCTCAATCTTTGACTCATCACCATTCGTCGCTTTGTCTCGACGAACCGAATCCTTTGTATCCCTCAAAGTATCTCGAAGCTCCTCCAAGACAAGTTTTTGACGATCTACCTACTGTCGAATACCCCTCGAGCCTACATCCGGTGTCTGTGGCCTGCCTGTACACCTCAGCGGCTTGAGCCTATACATGCCACAACATAAATTTCCTCGAGCCAGCTGTTAGGAACCCTTCGTAAGCATCCAATCTTTGTCCCCAAACAAACTGCGACAGCCATCATCCGCCAGCCTCCCTACCGAAATCAAGTTGTAGCGCAAATTCGGTACATGTCGCACATTCTTGAGAACGAATTTCTCACCAAGCTCCGTTGTCAAGTGTACATCACCAATGCCTACAACTACAGTCGTCCCCTTGTTGCCCATCTTCACACGTCCAAACCTGCCACCGCGGTATGACGTGAAGATCCTCCTATATGGAGTGGCATGATACGACATCCCCGTGTCCATGACCCAGTCGTCATCATTACACATGCCACAAGGTTCCTCTGCGTCGTTTGCTGCGATGATGAGATCTTTCATAGCCGTGAGATCCTCCTGATCATCCTTACCTTTGGCCTTCTCAGCTTTGAGCTTCACGCAGTTCCTCTTGATATGACCCCTTTTGCCACAGTGATAGCAGCCCTCCTTGCGGTCCACAATCGCAAGATCCTAAGAACTTCCTCTTGTCCTCGCCTGTGACTTGGGTCTTCCCTTCCCGTAGGAAGCCACCAGAGCGGACTCCTGCGACGATTCCACTTGCTTATGCCGGATCTCCTTGTTCAACAAGCTGCTTTTGACTGCCTCCATCGTGACAACTCCATCAGGAGCGGAGTTGCTCACCGACACCACCAACGTCTTCCAGCTTTCCGGCAGAGAACTTAAAAGTAGAAGAGCCTGAAGCTCATCCTCAATCACCATCTTCATTGCAGACATCTGATTGATGATGTCCTGAACCTCGTTCAGATGTTGTGCCACCGGTGCACCCTCCGTATGTCACGCTCCAGTCCCAAATATCGAGGGACTAGCCACGTGGCAATGGCCAGCAGCACACACTAATGGGCAAACCCAATTTAATGGACCCATCAATGTGTACTTAAGCTGTAAAACAACAATCAGGGTCTGCTAATCTCATCCACAGAAATGAATACACAATATCAAAATATAAAGCAATATCAAGTCACAATAAAACATAAGTCGGGGAACAACTCGATAATGAGTTTGATACATCAACTCAATAAACTGGAAAAAGAGTAACAATAAAAATAACTGAGTATAGAATGTACATATACTCAGGAGAAATTCTCAGCTATCACCTCGTCCTCGGTTCCTGGTACTGCTCCGAGAAGTGCTCCTGTTTCGTACACCTCAAGATAGATATCCTCTGCTAACCCTGGGGACATAATCCAGATCCAGGTCCTCAGGGGACATAGCAAGGTACAAAATAACTCATGCTAAAATAAATGCATTGCAGCAATAAATAAAATAATAGGATAAATATATAACCAGCTAAGTGATATGCAAATGAGAGTTTTAGTCATACTCGGGCTGAGACTACTATAGGATCTGTGTCGGAGAAACCCATAGTAGTATTCTCTCGAAGGGCCAGTACGGTACCAAAGCTCTGTGTCAGAGTCTAAGGCACTTCCAGTAAAGTAATTTATATATATATAATCAGTCTTTTGTATGGTAAATCTCTTCCCACCCAATGTAATCACACGTCTCATGTTCACGATATCTCATGTCCATGTCACGCAAGATCATATCTAATGCAGCAAGTCATAATGAGATCTAAGCATGTATAAAGTATATGTCATAAACTTGTATCCTATACAGAATCACCATGAATATCTCAGAAAAATTCTGTTTCATGAATAGTGTCAGGTGTTCTGAGGTATGACGTACTTGATAAGGCAAGTACAAAATGTATAGTGTCTCGATATCCATGTCTAGGTGACATTACCCAACTCTGCGTACAGGGTTGACACCCGAGTATTAGTCGGATGCTAAGTAATGTCACACGGCCCTAGGTTGAACGGAGATCTTACAGTCATAAATCAAGAAATAGTATAAACAGTTGTTGCAAGTAGGGCAAGGTACACTTGTTTGGGTTTTGGTTACCAACTACGGCTTTGGTTTCAGCGGGTTTTGCAGGTACTTCTCCGGTTGCTGAAATAGATATTACCATCATGCTCAGAAGACATCAAATAGCTAGAAATGCCTATCCTTGAGTCCAATTTGGACACAGGGGCAAAAATGACAGTTTCTGGTCAAAGCGGGGTCCACATGTGGGCCGCTTTGCACCAAAAAATATGTCAGAGACAATGTTCTCCAAATTCGTCCAACTTAGTGTCAACAAGTACAGAACGATGATACGAACCCAACGGAACTTCCAGAACTAGATTCCGATGAGCCGATCACAAAATCGTCCGTCAAGTGGAGCCGCGGGACCCACGATACGCGATTTTGTCAATGTTCTCAGATTCGAACCAAACTTGGGTCACAGGACCAGCGTATTTCTACGAGTTCGATGGCGCAAGTTTCGCTTCGATCCAACGTGTGTACACAAAGTTATAACGTATTTCAGAACAGACCGATACGGGGATTGTCGACGGATACGCGTTGATTCCGGTGTGCACGCACATCCAAATCAACTTCCGCGAAATCCCACACGTCCGTATCAACGGTGCGCACCTTTCGGTGAAGACCGCACGCGATCAAGTCATCCCATTTGGTATAACGCACTCAGTTTCGGGGTAAAATGGGGTGTTAATTTTCTTTTTATTTTATCGCAGTTCGCGATCGCCACAGGACGCGATACATCGAGCGGGTTGCACGGGCATCGAGAGGGTCACGTAGGGTTCGTGTCACAATAGACAGAACAAAAAATGGGGCAGCGAGGAGAGAGAAAAGGGTACCTGAACAGGGCTATGCAGAATAGGATTCCTCGTGTCCGCGAGGCGACATGACACACTACGACACAGCACAAAGGGGGCTAGGGTTAGGGTTTCGGTGGGCTGCTCTGGGCTGAGGGAGGCGAAGGCGGCTCGGCTCGGCTGAGGCACTGCGGGGAGTGGCACGGCGGCTGGTCGTCGGAGGGGACTGTTCGACGGAGGCTCGTCGGTTCGCCCTGGAGCTGGAGGCGGCACGGCGGCTCAGGCGGAGCTGCTGCTGGAGGAGAAAGGTGGCGGGGCACGGGGTCTTCTCATCAGCTCGAGGCTGAGGGTGACGGGGAGGCCGAGGGTGGCGACGGTGGCTAGGGCAGAGGAGGGAGGCGGAGAGGGGAGATTGAAACGGTGGCTACGGCGCTGGCGGCTGGAGACTCGGGCGGCGGGTGAGAGAGAGTGGCGGAGACGGCTGGAGGGTGATGGTGGTGGTGCTGGTGGTGGAGACGGCAGGTCTAGGCGAGGGGTTTTATAGGTCGAGGGCGGAGTAACCGCCGCGGGGAGGCGGGGGGCGGTTACGGGCGAAGAAAGGGGAGGCCCAACCGCCGCGGAGGAGGCGGCCGGATCTGTAACGGCCGACGAGGTTGGGGGGAAACGATTACTGTAGCATTAACTGAGAAAACGGGTCGGGTTGTGGGTTGCTGGGTCGGGTTTAATCTGAATCCGACCCGATCCGCTAGGAGGTGGGGTCGGATTTCGGGTTCGGGTTTCGGAACCGGGTTTCGGGTCCGACCCGACCCGCTAGGGATTGGGTCCGGTCTGGGTTGGTTTAGGATGGGTTGGTTTGGTTCACTAAACCGGTTGGTTCAGTAATAAACCGGATTTATTTTAGGCTTTAATTAAAACTTAGTTTTTAGGTCTTTAAAAATATTTTCGGAGTCCAATAAAATCTAGGAAAATTATCCTATGTCTAATTTTTCATTTTACACCTAAAAATATTATTTTCTTAATATTTTAATATTTAATAAAATTATTTAAAAATACTTAATACTAGAAAATAATTGATTTAATTAGTTAAAAATCACAGAAAATTCTAGAAATTTGATTTTTAAAATCTGAAAATTTTCTGGGGGTTTACACCGTGTATTTCGAGTTGACGAGTTGGCTAATCAGAAATGCCTTATTGCTAGTCGTCTTCCTTTCGTACAACGAATGCAGCTTCTCCCACAATGCTTTTGCAGAATTCTCCATGGACACGTGGTGAAACACCGAGTCATCCAGCCATTGGTGGATGAATCCAACAGCCTTCCGATCCACTCTTTTCCAGTCATCAGCACATTTGTCCGTCGGCTTTGCGCTGTCGCCCTCCAACGGACCATGCAAGTCCTTGCACCAAAGTAGATCCTCTATCATTGGCTTCCAAATCGCCAGTTTTCTCCTATGAGGGTGATCATACGAGTGTTCATTTGCTCCGTAGACATAGTTGCACATTTCCTCTCGAGAAGAACCTGGCTCTGATACCACGTGTTGAAAACACGTACGCTCTGATACCACGTGTTAGACGCATCGCGGAAGCGTTTGGCCAACCCACATGAGATGACCAACCAATCTAGAACATCAAACACAGATGAAGACAAGTATATGGCGGTGACTACGCCACTTGAAAAAAATTTAACCTTTATAACTCAGATAAAATTATAATATTGCAAAAACTAATGTTGAAACCCTTTGCCCTAATAGGTTCAACCTCCTCACCACACTCAAGAAGAAAGGCAGAAGATTACAATTGAAATCACTAACCAACCCGTAGCAATCTCCCTAACCGAAGTTAACGACTCCTCGATTAGATCTGCTTCTGTCTTGGATGGCGAAGTCATAAGAGCAAAGCACGGACTTTCTATTAGATCTTCTGTGGACGAGCACCCTGAATCTCCAACTTGTGCTTATTCTTTGTGTCTCCACCATCCTCCCTATTTATAGGATGGAAAATCTATTTTAGGTCATAATAGAATTTCCTAAAGAGGAAACCCTAAAATAATAATCATATTACACATAAAATAGCCAAACACCAATTATGGACGTCCAAATATGGCAGATTAAATATTTGATACAAATTTGAAATCTAATCAAATCTTACATTTAATGTAGATTTTTAAATTATATCAAATCAAATCTTTGACCATATTTAGACTCCAAAATTTATCAAATCCAGACTGGACCCCAAACACCAAATGGACGACCTCCTGCCCAAGCATCTTCTATATATATAAGCAGTCCGAAGACTTTGATCATGTGGTCAAATTACAGGCCTTTTTTTCTTTATATTCTTCTGTCGAGTCCAACCAACAATATCAGTCTTGGCACTTCCAGAAGGAAGAATCTCCTGAAATTTACTGAAGGAAAGTCAGTCGTCTTAACAACTTTTGTGTTGATATTATATAACCCCACGTCACATAAACTTGAGACGAAACCTGTTTTTGTTTTATACCTTGTAGTACACATAGTTGATCTCAAGAATGGTTGTTTGTCAACTTAACTAGTAGATTTCCGGTCAGAATGCAGCAAATTCAACCTCTTGATCAATATTTGGTTCTTCAATGGAGTACCCAGTATTTGGAAACCAATTCAAAATCCAGACATGAATATCGAATTGCATTTGTCTTTCAATGCCCACAATTAGTTTGTGTCTGTAACAGTCCTCACTTCCAATGCCATGAAAGAAACCAGAAAAAGTTGCACATGCAAATTATAATGTTTCCTTTCTTAATTCCAAATGATGACCCAGGATCGAATTGTCTGTTCATAGTTTCGCTTCTGCCCTTCTTCGTCTACAAGGAAGGTAGGCCACAGTTCCTTTCAGACATAAGTGTCCTATTCTATAGGTATATTAGGGCAGTCGGAGTCAGCATAGGATGGTCTGCTCGAGCGCACGGACCGTCTCACATATCATCTCACTCTCTCCATGAGACTTATCTCCCACTAAGAACGTGTGTGCCTCTCCCCGCACCACCACGGAGCTCCAAGCAGGCTCCTTCGACATCCCCAACGTACCTACCGTCTCCCTGACATCGGCAACCTTCTCCCACATCCCGAGCGACGCGTACGTGTTGGATAGCACGACGTACTTGCCCACACTATCCGGCTGCATCTCGAACAGCCTCTCCGCCGCGAGCCTCCCCATCTCCCCGTCCCTATGGATCCGGCACGCGCCGAGCAGAGCACCCCAGACCGCGGGGTGTTTGTCGAAGGGAGACCCCCTGGCGAACTCGTGCGCCTCCTGCAGCTGTCCGGCCCGGCCCAGCATGTCGACCACTGCCGCGTAGTGCTCCCCTTTCGGCTCAATCCCATAGACATTCCTCATCGAGTGGAAAGACTTCAACCCGGCGTCAACTAGTCCTCCGTGGCTGCACGCAGAGAGAACGGCAAGGAACGTGACAGAGCTGGGCCGGAACCCATTCCGTACCATCCGGCGGAATAGGTCGAGAACCTCTAGTGCATAACCATGCTGGCCGTAGCCGGATATCAAAGCGGTCCACGTGACGACATTCCTTTCGGAACAGCTGCTAAAGACGCGAACGGCGTCTAGAATGCTGCTGCACTTGAAGTACATGTCGACGAGAGCGGTACTCACGACGACGTTGTGGGACTCGGAGTAGGTCTTGAGGAACAGCGCGTGGGCGTGCCTGCCGTGCTCGAGCGCGGCGAGGCGCGCGCATGCGCGAAAGAGGGAGGAAAAGGTGTAGCGGTCGGGGCGGACGTGGGCGCGCATGGAGTGGAAGAGGCGGAGGGCGTGATGGGGGTCGTGGGAGGAGATGAGGGCGTTCCAGGAGACGAGGGAGGTTTCGTCGAACAGGTGGTGGGCGGTGGGGAGGCGGCTGAGCTTGGAGTAGAAGATGAGTAGCTTGGTGCGGAGGAAAGGGGAGGGGGAGTGGCCGGTGGCGACGATGTGGGAGTGGATGCGGGAGCCGAGGCGGAAGGACTTCCGGTGGATGGACTCCTGGAGGAGGAGGCAGTAGGTGGAGGGGTGGACTGGGGATTGCTCGGTGGACAGGAGGCCGACTGCTTCGGAGAGCCTTCCCGAGAAGCATAGTGATCGAAAACTCTCCTTCATTGTCGTCTCCGTCTCCGTCTCTGCATTCCAATAAACGTTCGCTCCTAGCAGCAATAATAATAAATTTATTTGTCTTTACCGCCCACCCCCACCACCTACATTCTAATTGCTAATCCTATTGTCTCTTTTCTTTTTTTTTTAACTCTTTATAACCGGTGTTAATCTAAATTTTTTTGAATATTTACAAATTTATCACTCCTACGGGTTGCCCAACCAAACACTACACTACATAATTTTAAAAAATTTGACAGTCAAGTGTCTAAAGCTAAAAAAAATTGGACTAGCACCGATCAACTTTTCGAGTGTCTTTATAAAAAAAAAAAAAATTAAATCACTACTAACCCCTTGTTGGGAACGCGATGTGATTTGAACCGAAGTTGACCTAAAAGTGCGATATTTGACTGGACCCATATGGCTTAAAAAAAAATTTCATGTAAGGCCTGAATCAATTCCAATTATCTACACCTCATGATCACACCTCATATCCGATGTGGAACTAAATTACAAGATTTAATAGGTTGCAAAGAATTATATATTTTACTATTTTAACTGTTGCCTATTAAACTACTTGTCATACAATTCAGAAGTGTTGGTATAGGTGAGTAGGCTAGTTCAGCTCACCAATACATGTTAAGTACTGACCCACATCTCTTAGGGCAACCCAGGTAATCAAGGACCCACGGGAGCTCAAGGGAAATAAAGTTTTTACTGCAGTCTTTTTAAAGCTTCTTCCTATTTTTCAAAGTATTCAAGATTTCAAGTTATTGTTTCCTAGTTCAAGTTGTAATATAGGAGAATAATATACGAAATAGAATATTATTTCATGTCAGCCTATCATTATTTTACTTTTCACAAAGCTATGTAAGTCGTGCATGCATTTTCATTTCAGCACTGAGAAAATTGTACTTTATTTAAATGAATCAATAAAGAGCTATTTTTTTCTACACTATGTATTCAATATTCTGTTGTTGTGTTGCTGACTTATTTACAAAAAAAATTGACACAAGTGCACACTCTTGCCTTATACAAGTGCAACCCCAGACTTGTACGACATCATGCCCAGCGAGGACAATCGGTTCTGCAGAACTGGGACATGACATACGTGTTAGCCCAATAATCTAACCATATTTTTGAATATGGTTATTCGATTAAGTTTAACTTTTTAATATCACTAATAATCATTCTATCACTACATTATTAGTACTTAAACTTATCATAGTCCAAATGTGTAAAGTTTGTTTGCAAGCAGATTCTGACAATCTAGTCTATGAGAAGTCGGGATCGACTTACTTCTTATAGCAGATATTAAATGTACAATACTTGCTACTATGTACATTGCTTTGTTCGTCTAACATCTATATACAGAAAAGCAATAAGCAAGATCAAAATGTGGACTTATGCAATAAAGACATCATGATGGGCCAAAGATGACGTCATCCCAGAAGATTTTTCTGAACCGCCTACGCAATCTCCGGAGCTACGCACCCGGGGGTTCACAATCTGGTTATCACAGGACAACTGTCGTCAAGGAAAAAAGCTATCATCTATCAAGAGAAGAAGTCAAGCTATGCCATCATCATTTTCAGACTCTGAAGAAGTCAGTACCTGCTATAGTCTGTCTAGAGTCTGTAAAGAGTCTTAGGAATAATTGTAAATACAAAAAATTGATGGTAAAATCGAAAGCTAGAGTAGAAAATAACCTAGGATTATTTTCGACTGAAAATCGGCATACCGACTATATACTGGAGTATACCGACGGTATACCGATGTTATATATATGTTGCTCTATATCGTTTGGACCGGCATACCGACAGTATACTAGTCTATACCGATGGTATACCGGTTCATCACAGTTAGCAATCCAACGATCGAATTTCTTGCATTAAATGATCCCAACGGCTCTTTTCTAGATGTTACTACTGTGGACCAGTATACCAATGGTATACTGTAGTATACCGACGGTATACCATTCGTTGGTAGAAAGTTATATTTTTTGTTCTTTTTTTGTGTTGGCCTATATACAGCCTTGAACCCCTTCTTTCAAGGTTGATCCTTTTGAGCCTAAAATTTCTAATCTACCAAAGGCCATCCACAAACACTCCACGAAAGCTTTTATTTGCCTATCCACAAAATTGTGTTAGAGTGTTCTTGAGTTATAAAAGTTAGATCTTTTGATTTATTGTAAGAAGATCAAAACCATCTTGTAAGAGGTTGAAGTAGACTTCAGATCAAAGCTTATGTGAAGTTAGAGAGCCTTCGGATCAAAGCTCTTGTGTAAGAAGAGCCTTCGGATCAAAGATCGTAGTATAACTATTTTGCTAATAATGGATTCAAGTCGGACAAGAGTTTTCAGGACTGAAGTGCATCGAGGAGGATACCAGGATACATCGGGAGTCAGCATTCTTATTTAGAACGTATTTTTATTTTAGCATAGTTGCATGTGCATGGAGACTAGACCCATTCTTTGGTTTAACCTGGTTCATGGTTTATTTTGTGGGTTGGTTTAAATCATGAGAGTCTTTGGTTCAACCCTCAAACCCTAGCATATACAAACCAACATTTTATTCTCTCTCTTCACTTATTCATTTCTTCCTCTTTCTTTAGTTTTCTCTCCACATTTCATAGACAAGTACACCTTACATAAAAAATAGAGAAACCCTTCATATTATTGTTCTATTATGTTGATTTTGTGTTTCTAAGATCTTTTAGTTCTTGGAGTTTTCTGTTTTGATGGATGGATTAATGTAGATCTATATTTTTAACTTAGGCTTTTATTGGATTTCATGAGTTTTAATTGTTTTGATCTATTAAACTTGTGTCTTTGAAAACCAGTTTTTGCTACATGTTAGATCTTTCAATTTAGAGCATTTTGGCTTTTGGTTCACCTGATTTGGACTTAAAATATAATTTTTATGAAGAAAACAAGATTTTAGTTTTTTGGAGTTTTGCCATGGCCGAACCTGTTGTTGGAGAAGACAAAATCTTCATGCGGGCAGCAAATTATGCGACTGAGAGTGCTATGCAGCCCGAGAGGGTTATGCAGATGAACTCTTGCTACATACTGACAGCATATTTCCATCTTGTTGGACGCATGACAGCTGATCTACACAAGTGTCTTTGAATACTTTGTGCATTCACTCGCTGAACGAATAAGAAATTCACTAAGTCCAAAAGATACTCTATGCGGCATGAATCTATGCGATATTGAACTTATGCGGCAAGCAGATCATGCGGCCATATTCCCTTGGACGCATGACTCTGAACTTTGGCGCATCTCTGGCGCACCTTTGGCGCGTCTTTCTATGGTTTTGTCTTTTATTCCAGACACACTTTATGTCACATCACACTTTATGTCACATCACTGATACTTTATTTATTTTTCGTCGATTCATCACTTATCCCGAGGAGTAGACCTTAGTCCGGACTCCATGCGACATGACTCCATGCGACATCGAACTCCATGCGGCATGACACTATGCGGTATGACTCCATGCGGCATGATTTCATGCGGCCAGGATTGTCATGCGGCCTGACTTCTCATGTGGCCAGGATTGTTATGCGGTCTAGAGACCCATGCAGCCCTGTTTGTTGATCAAATATTTTTTGATTCATGTGACCCAATATTTAATTGGTAATTGGACTCGAGTACTGTATCCGTGCTGATACTACTATTGTCTGATAATTATTCATATTTTTATGTGCGTCGAGGTACGACACATCGTGTCATGTGTTAAGTGATTATATTTGGGTTGTGCATCGAGAATGCCTCTAAATTCCTGAACTTGTGATATTATAAATATGAACAATGTTTCCCCAGCACGGGCATAATAAGATAGTCGAACTACCAAAGCTTGGCTACGATATTTGATTGTATGAATGTTGCATACACGCTCGGGTGAATCCAGATTTGACTTCCATGGATTCGTATCTAGAGTGTCTGCACCTTGTACGACATCTTAAGAAAAATTCTCACGTGACCATGCCTTGATATTTCAAATACAACCTAGGGCTAATTAGGTAACAAAAAGTGGTAGTAATATTTGGAGGAAACGGTATCCCGAGATCATGCCAACAAACCTTTCCACAGAGATTTATTCAAAGTACGTTGTGGGCTGGCCACCATAGATACTGTATATCATCTGCCTTAGTGGAGTGCAGTATCTGACTTATTATAATATCGAGCCACTATTTTAATATAGGAATACTGGAACCGCTAATACCGTATTTTTAGCGCAGTGGCCCTACGGGGGACTGGTGCATCTTGCAAGTGCTTATTTTATTATATTGGTTCGGTCAGCTCATGTTCGGCACTGGCGTGATCTGAGAATATTTATTATGCATTATTCTGAGATAACCTCAGACTCCACAAAATAGCAAGCCGTATAAATGATTGGCCGATATAAGAAATAGAATTGTTTGTGATTGTATTATTTCAGCTATTAGCCTAAAGAAATGGGCTATCTTAGTGTGAGGGTTCAACCCTTGCCCTTGTTTGGTTTTAGGGTTGAGCCTTAGCGCTAGGATATACCATAGACCTAATTTACGACACTGAATCTATGCAATATTATATTATTTTCTTTGGGTTTTTGTTTCTCTTTTTCGTGCTATCTTTGTGGTACTTGTTATTTGGGGTCTAACCCCACTGGTTTTGCATGGCCAGGTTGTGAGCCAGCACATAAGGATCCAGCATTCTTTTCCCTAACTCATGATGCACACCAGGACTATGGTCGCAGGGGATAGCGAGTGGGTTTTTTTTCTTCCCTGCTCGTCTTGCACAATTACTTCTTTTGGGCATTTAGCCACCGACACCTGTTAGCCGGCTCGTCTGTACATTAGTTGAATCACTATCATATACTTTTGCTACGTTTTTGGCTTTTTATTTTTGTACCCCCTTGTCTTATACAACCGTGATCGCCGTACGACATATAGTACCTTGTACGGGGTAGCTGGCCATGTCCGTCTCCGTATTCCGATATTGGGGCTTGACAGATTCGAAGGCTCATCGATATCTTACATAGGAGCTTTGATCCGAAGGCTCTCCAACTTCACACAAATATTGATCCGAAGGCTTTTATATTTTAACCTGTCACTCCACGTTCCCAGTATACATATTGGGAGCGTATTATCTCTTGTTGCATATTTATTTTATTTCATAAGACTAGACCCATTCTTTCGTGGTGGGTTGGTTCGGTTTATTTTGAGGTTAGGGCTTGGTCATGACTTGAACATTGGGTCAAGTGAACCCAAACCCTCCATGTATATAAACCGAATCTTTCAGTCTCTCTCTTTATTCCTTCTTTTCTTTCTCTCTCTTAAGTTCTCTCAATTTAGATCTTTCAATTTAGAGCATTTTGGCTTTTGGTTCACCTGATTTGGACTTAAAATGTGATTTTTACGAAGAAAATAAGATTTTAGTTTTTTGGAGTTTCGCCATGGCCGAACCTGCTGTTGGAGAAGACAAAATCTTCATGCGGCCAGCAAATTATACGACTGAGAGTGCTATGCAGCCCGAGAGGGTTATGCAGATGAACTCTTGCTGCATACTGACAGCATGTGTCCATCTTGTTGGACGCATGACAGCTGATCTACACAAGTGTCCTTGAACACTTTGTGCATTCACTCGCTGAATGAATGAAAAATTCACTTAGTCCAAAAGATACTCTATGCGGCATGAATCTATGCGATATTGAACTTATGCGGCAAGCAGATCATGCGGCCATATTCCCTTGGACGCATGACTCTAAACTTTGGCGCATCTCTGGCGCACCCTTGCCGCATCTTTCTATGGTTTTGTCTTTTATTCCTGACACACTTTATATCACATCACACTTTATGTCACATCACTGACACTTTATTTATTTCTCGTCGATTCATCACTTATCCCGAGGAGTAGACCTTAGTCCGGACTCCATGCAACATGACTCCATGTGGCATCGAACTCCATGCGGCATGACACTATACGGCATGACTCCATGCGGCATAATTTCATACGGCCAGGATTGTCATGCGGCCTGACTTCTCATGTGGCCAGGATTGTTATGCGGTCTAGAGACCCATGCGGCCCTGTTTGTTGATCAAATATTTTTTGATTCATGTGACCCAATATTTAATTGGTAATTGGACTCGAGTACTGTATCCGTGCTGATACTACTATTGTCTGATAATTATTCATATTTTTATGTGCGTCGAGGTGCGACACATCGTGTCATGTGTTAAGTGATTATATTTGGGTTGTGCATCGAGAATGCCTCTAAATTCCTGAACTTGTGATATTATAAATATGAACAATATTTCCCCAGCACGGGCATAATAAGATAGTCGAGCTACCAAAGCTTGGCTACGATATTTGATTGTATGAATGTTGCATACACGCTCGGGTGAATCCAGATTTGACTTCCATGGATTCGTATCTAGAGTGTCTGCACCTTGTACGACATCTTAAGGAAAATCCTCACGTGACCATGCCTTGATATTTCAAATACAACCTAGGGCTAATTAGGTAACAAAAAGTGGTAGTAACATTTGGAGGAAACGGTATCCCGAGATCATGCCAACAAACCTTCCCACAGAGATTTATTCAAAGTGGTTGTGGGCTGGCCACCATAGATACTGTATATCATCTGCCTTAGTGGAGTGCAGTATCTGACTTATTATAATATCGAGCCACTATTTCAATATAGGAATACTTGAACCGCTAATACCGTATTTTTAGCGCAGTGGCCCTACGGGGGACCGGTGCATCTTGCAAGTGCTTATTTTATTATATTGGTTCGGTCAGCTCATGTTTGGCACTGGCGTGATCTGAGAATATTTATTATGCATTATTCTGAGATAACCTCAGACTCCACAAAATAGCAAGCCGTATAAATGATTGGCCTATATAAGAAATAGAATTGTTTGTGATTGTATTATTTCAGCTATTAGCCTAAAGAAATGGGCTATCTTAGTGTGAGGGTTCAACCCTTGCCCTTGTTTGGTTTTAGGATTGAGCCTTAGCGCTAGGATATGCCATAGACCTAAGTTACAACACTGAATCTATGCAATATTATATTATTTTCTTTGGGTTTTTGTTTCTCTTTTTCGTGCTATCTTTGTGGTACTTGTTATTTGGGGTCTAACCCCACTGGTTTTGCACGGCCAGGTTGTGAGCCAGCATATAAGGATCCAGCATTCTTTCTCCTAACTCATGATGCATACCAGGACTATGGTCGTAGGGGATAGCGAGTGGGTTTTTCTTCTTCCTGCTCGTCTTGCACAATTACTTCTTTTGGGCATTTAGCCACCGGCACCTGTTAGCCGGCTCGTCTGTACATTAGTTGAATCACTATCATATACCTTTGCTACTTTTTTAGCTTTTTATTTTTGCACCCCCTTGTCTTATACAATCGTGATCGCCGTATGACATATAGTACCTTGTACGGGATAGCTGGCCATGTCCGTCTCCGTATTCTGATATTGGGGCTTGACAGATTCGAAGGCTCATCGATATCTTACATAGGAGCTTTGATCCGAAGGCTCTCCAACTTCACACAAACATTGATCCGAAGGCTTTTATATTTTAACCTGTCACTCCACGTTCCCTGTATACGTATTGGGAGCGTATTATCTCTTGTTGCATATTTATTTTATTTTATAAGACTAGACCTATTCTTTGGTGGTGGGTTAGTTCGGTTTATTTTGAGGTTAGGGCTTGGTCATGACTTGAACATTGGGTCAAGTGAACCCAAACCCTCCATGTATATAAACCAAATCTTTCATTCTCTCTCTTCATTCCTTATTTTCTTTCTCTCTCTTAAGTTCTATCAATTTAGATATTTTAATTTAGAGCATTTTGGCTTTTGGTTCACCTGATTTGGACTTAAAATATAATTTTTATGAAGAAAATAAGATTTTAGTTTTTTGGAGTTTCGCCATGGCCGAACCTGCTGTAGGAGAAGACAAAATCTTCATGCGGCCAGCAAATTATGCGACTGAGAGTGCTATGCAGCCCGAGAGGGTTATGCAGATGAACTCTTGCTGTATACTGACAGCATGCGTCCATCTTGTTGGACGCATGACAGCTGATCTACACAAGTGTCCTTGAACACTTTGTGTATTCACTCGCTGAACGAATGAGAAATTCACTAAGTCCAAAAGATACTCTATGCGGCATGACTCTATGTGACATTGAACTTATGCGGCAAGCAGATCATGCGGCCATATTCCCTTGGACGCATGACTCTGAACTTTGGCGCACCTTTGGCGCATCTTTCTATGGTTTTGTCTTTTATTCCTGACACACTTTATGTCACATCACACTTTATGTCACATTACTGACACTTTATTTATTTCTCGTCGATTTATCACTTATCCCGAGGAGTAGACCTTAGTCCTGACTCCATGCGACATGACTCCATGCGGCATCGAACTCCATGCGGCATGACACTATACGGCATAACTCCAAACGGCATGATTTCATGCGGCCAGGATTGTCATGCGGCTTGACTTCTCATGTGGCTAGGATTGTTATACGGTCTAGAGACCTATGCGGCCCTGTTTGTTGATCAAATATTTTTTTGATTCATGTGACCCAATATTTAATTGGTAATTGGACTCGAGTACTATATCCGTGCTGAAACTACTATTGCCTGCTAATTATTCATATTTCTTTGTGCGTCGAGGTCCGACACATCGTGTCATGTGTTAAGTGATTATATTTGGGTTGTGCATCGAGAATGCCTCTAAATTCCAGAACTTGTGATATTATAAATATGAACAATGTTTCCCCAGCACGGGCATAATAAGAGAGTCGAACTACCAAAGCTTGGCTAGGATATTTGATTGTATGAATGTTGCATACACGCTAGGATGAATCCAGATTTGACTTCCATAGATTCGTATCTAGAGTGTCTACACCTTGTATGACATGTTAAGGGAAATCCTCACGTGACCATGCCTTGAGATTTCAAATACAACCTAGGGCTAATTAGGTAACAAAAAGTGGTAGTAATATTTGGAGGAAACGGTATCCCGAGATTATGCCAACAAACCTTCCCACAGAGATTTATTCAAAGTGCGTTGTGGGCTGGCCACCATAGATACTGTATATCATCTGCCTTAGTGGAGTGCAGTATATGACTTATTATAATATCGAGCCACTATTTTAATATAGGAATTCTGGAACCGCTAATACCGTAATTTTAGCATAGTGACCCTACGGGGGACTGGTGCATCTTGCAAGTGCTTATTTTATTATATTGGTTCGGTCAGCTCATGTTCGGCACTGGCGTGATCTGAGAATATTTATTATGTATTATTCTGAGATAACCTCAGACTCCACAAAATAGCAAGCCGTATAAATGATTGGCCGATATAAGAAATAGAATTGTTTGTGATTGTATTATTTCAGCTATTAGCCTAAAGAAATGGGCTATCTTAGTGTGAGGGTTCAACCCTTGCCCTTGTTTGGTTGTAGGGTTGAGCCTTAGCGCTAGGATATGCCATAGACCTAGGTTACTACACTGAATCTATGCAATATTATATTATTTTCTTTGGGTTTTTGTTTCTCTTTTTCGTGCTTTCTTTATGGTACTTGTTATTTGGGGTCTAACCCCACTGGTTTTGCATGGCCAGGTTGTGAGCCAGCATATAAGGATCCAGCATTCTTTCTCCTAACTCATGATGCATACCAGGACTATGGTCATAGGGGATAGCGAGTGGGTTTTTCTTTTTTCCTGCTCGTCTTGCACAATTACTTTTTTTGGGCATTTAGCCACCGGCACCTGTTAGCCGGCTCGTCTGTACATTAGTTGAATCACTATCATATACTTTTGCTACTTTTTTAGCTTTTTATTTTTGTACAGCTGGACTCCAGAATATTTTGAGAAAGTATTTGGGACGCCTTATTGCTTATCATATATGCTCTATGCTTATTCTTTCTTGTTTGAATGATTAAGACATAGAAGTTCTTGACCATAGGAGACTTGATTGTAGCATGCACCCCCTTGTCTTATACCAACGTGATCGCCGTACGACATATAGTACCTTGTACGGGGTAGCTGGCCATATCCGTCTCCGTATTTCGATATTGGGGCTTGAAAAATTCGAAGGCTCATCGATATCTTACACAGGAGCTTTGATCCGAAGGCTCTCCAACTTCACACAAACATTAATCCGAAGGCTTTTATACTTTAACCTGTCACTCCATGTTCCCAGTATACGTATTGGGAGCGTATTATCTCTTGTTGCATGTTTATTTTATTTCATAAGACTAGACCCATTCTTGGGTAGTGGGTTGGTTCGGTTTATTTTGAGGTTAGGGCTTGGTCATGACTTGAACATTGGGTCAAGTGAACCCAAACCCTCCATGTATATAAACCAAATCTTTCATTCTCTCTCTCTTTATTCCTTCTTTTCTTTCTCTCTCTTAAGTTCTCTCAATTTAGATCTTTCAATTTAGAGCATTTTGGCTTTTGGTTCACCTGATTTGGACTTAAAATGTGATTTTTATGAAGAAAACAAGATTTTAGTTTCTTGGAGTTTCGCCATGGCCGAACCTGCTGTTGGAGAAGACAAAATCTTCATGCGGCCAGCAAATTATGCGACTGAGAGTGCTATACAACCCGAGATGGTTATGCAGATGAACTCTTGCTGCATACTGACAGCATGCGTCCATCTTGTTGGACGCATGACAGCTGATCTACACAAGTGTCCTTGAACACTTTGTGCATTCACTCGCTGAACGAATAAGAAATTCACTAAGTCCAAAAGACACTCTATGCGGCATGAAACTATGCGACATTGAACTTATGCGGCAAGCAGATCATGCGGCCATATTCCCTTGGACGCATGACTCTGAACTTTGGCGCATCTCTGGCGCACCCTTGGCGCGTCTTTCTATGGTTTTATCTTTTATTCCTGACACACTTTATGTCACATCACACTTTATGTCACATCACTGACACTTTATTTATTTCTCATCGATTCATCACTTATCCCGAGGAGTAGACCTTAGTCCTGACTCCATGCGACATGACTCCATGCGGCATCGAACTCCATGCGGCATAACACTATGCGGCATGACTCCATGCAGCATGATTTTATTCAGCCAGGATTGTCATGCGGCCTGACTTCTAATGTGGCCAGGATTGTTTTTGCACAGCTGGACTCCAGAATATTTTGAGAAAGCGTTTGGGACGCCTTATTGCTTATCATATATGCTCTATGCTTATTGTTTCTTGTTTGAATGATTAAGACATAGAAGTTCTTGACCAAAGGAGACTTGATTTTAGCATGCACCCCCTTGTCTTATACAACCGTGATCGCCTTACGACATATAGTACCTTGTACGGGGTAGCTGGCCATGTCCGTCTCCGTATTTCGATATTGGGGCTTGACAGATTCGAAGGCTCATCGATATCTTACACAGGAGCTTTGATCCGAAGGCTCTCCAACTTCACACAAACATTGATCCGAAGGCTTTTATACTTTAACCTGTCACTCCACGTTCCCAGTATACGTATTGGGAGCGTATTATCTCTTGTTGCATGTTTATTTTATTTTATAAGACTAGACCCATTCTTTGGTGGTGGGTTGGTTCGGTTTATTTTGAGGTTAGGGGTTGGTCATGACTTGAGCATTGGGTCAAGTGAACCCAAACCCTCCATGTATATAAACCAAATCTTCCATTCTCTCTCTCTTCATTCCTTCTTTTCTTTCTCTCTCTTAAGTTCTCTCCCTCTACCCTTAGACAAGTACATCTTGCATGAAAAATAGATAAACCCTCCATATTTTTAGTCTGTTATGTTTATTGTGTGATTTAAAGCATATTTAGAACTTGGTATTTTTGGATTTGGTGAATGGAATGGTACAAATTTGAATTTTTATGAGTGTGGATGTTCTTAAGTTTTTTTTGTTTTGATCTTCAAAGGCTTGTTGTTTTTGAAAACTAATTATTATATGTGATGGAGTACTTCATTTTGAGCTATTTGACTTTTAAACCACTTGACTTGGAGTTGAGATGAGATTTTTTTGCCAGAATAAGTTTTCGGATTCTTGGAGTTTTTTATGGCCGAACTTGCTGTTCTGGGACGATGAAGTACCATATGGCCCAGCAACATGTGCCCCCTCCAGCATGCGCTTATTGGACGCATGTCTACTTTGTGCATGCTTTCGAAAGTCGGACGCATAGTACCTTGAACGCATAAAAATTCCCTAAGGCATGACTCCATGCGTCTAGGAGATTATGCGGCCACGAGCCATGCGTCTCTTATTTTTGAGCTCATGCCTCTACACGACTTTTGTGTCTCTGCACAACTTTATATGCTTTTGTCTTTTCTCTCTGACACTTATGCCTTATCACATAAATTATATTTATGTCACTTCCCTGACACTTTATTTATTGCACATCACTTCGGCACTTGTCCCAAGTAGTGGACTTTTGCCCGAGCATGCGGCCTGGAGGAGCAGGCGGCCTAGAGGAGCATGTGGCTAGGTTAAAGCATGCGGTCGGGTTGGTTCATGCGGCCTGACCTTCTTGTGCACGACTTAGACACGTATTATCCTTAGTGACTCCCTGTGCATACGTATTACTTTCTTGTTGGGATCATATATTTTTATTTGGAATGTTTCTTACTCTATATGGTTGATTCTAGTAATGCTTGTGACTTGATTCTAAGAAAGAATGGACTTAGTAACTAGACCTCGTGCTAGACACGACCATGTGCTAAGATTATCTATGTACATGACATGAATATATTTTGGACTGAGATTTCTGTGTGGACCAAACTGAGTAATAAGTGACTAACCAGCTATGTGCATGACATAAGTTTTATGTTACAATGTGATCAAGATTTATGTGACCCAATAAATAATTGGTAATTGGACTCGAATACTGTATCCGTGCTGATACAATTATTGTCTGATATTGTTCATGATCTAATGTGCACTGAGATGTGACATACCGTGTTACTTGTAAAGTGATTTATATTTGGACTGTGCATCGAGAATGTCTCCAAATTTCTAAATGCGTGATACTATAAATATACTTTTCCCCCAGCACGGGCATGATATGCCAGTCAAGTACCAAAGAGTGCTTAGATATTGATTTATTGAATGTTGCATACACACTCGGGTAAATCTAGATTGAACTTTCATGGATTCGCATCTAACATGCCCGTACTTTGTACAATATGTTAAGAAAAATTCTCATATGGCCACATCTTGAGATTTTGAAAACAACATAGGGTTAATTAAGCAACTAAAAGTGGTAGTAACATTGGGAGAAATAATATCCTGAGATCATGCCAACGAACCTTCCCACAGAGATTCATTCTAAGTGCATTGTGGGCTGGACACCAAAGATACTGTATATCATCCGCCTTAGTGGAGTGCAGTATCTGACATATTATAAATAATATCGAGCCACAGTTTTATTATAGGAACATCGGAACTGTTAATACCGTGATCTAGCGCAGTGGCCCTACGAAGAACTGGGGTAATTTATGAAGTGCCTGTATAATTATCTATTGGCTCGGTTAGATCATGTTCGACAAGGCGTAGTCTGAGGATACCTATTATGCATTATTTTGAGATAACCTCAGATAACACAATTAGCAAGTCGTACAAGTGATTGGCCAATTTTATTAATTAAACTTGGTTGTGATTGTATTATTCTGTTAGAAGCCTAGGAAAATGGAATATCATAGTGTGATAGATTTAACCCTTGTCCATGTTTGGTTGTAGGGTTGGGCCTTTGTGCTAGGATATGCCATGGACCTAAGTTACGATGCAGAACCTATATATATTATTATATATTTATTGTCTGGGTTTTTGTTTCTCTATTTCGTGCTTCCTTTGTGGTACTTGCTATTAGGGGTCTAACCCTACTAGTTTTGCATGGCCAGGTTTGGAGCCAGCACCCGAGGATCCAGCGTACTTTCCTCCGACATACCAGGAACATGGTCGTCGAGGATAACGAGTGGGTTTCCTTATTCCCCGTTCATTATTATGTATTTTACTCTTTTTGGCGTTTAGCCACCAGCACTTGTTAGCCGGCATGTATAGACATTTAGTTTCCTTTTCATGACTGTATATAAATCAGACTACAGCTGTAATGTTGTCATGTACTTTTGTTATTTTATCAGCTTCATATTTTGTACAGCTCATCTCCAGAACAACTTGAGAAAGCGGTTGGGATGCCTTATTATTTTATCATATATCCTCTATGATTATTATTTCTTGTTTGATTAATTGAGACATAGATGTTCGTGTTACCCTAAGTGACCAGATTGTAGCATGTACCCCCTTATCTAGTTACAGCCGTGATCGTCATACGACGTATAGTACCTTGTACGGGGTAGCTGATCGTGTCCGTCTTCGTATTCTGGTACTGGGGCATGACAAGGTTTTAGTGGTGGCCCATGCATGTCTGTTTTATAGACTTGTGGGGTATAAGACTCGTCTTACTGTTCTAGTATTCGAACCCGATATACGTGTATTATACATATATAGCTTGCTTATTATTTAATTTCTTACATCTTGCTTTATGTCATCCACGCATTGTTTAGGTTATTTTTGTAAGTTTTCTTAGTTTCTTTGGACCGTTGGTCCCTTAATTTTCTTGATGGATGGATGTGATGAACCTGGGTGAGAGGCATGGATAACGATCCAATGGCCTACATTCAATCCTTTGTCTATATAAGCAATCACATTCTCTTTTCTCCACTTTTCTTTTTTTTCATTTATCTTTCCTTCTTCATTTCTTCCCCAGCAGAGAGCAGCAGCCGAGCTTGGCCTTGGCCGTGGGTGACCTTGGTAGTGTTGGTATTAGGATAGAACTTGACTATAGGCAAGTAAAACTTGCCAACCGAAGGAACAACCTTAGATCTTGCTTTTTTCTTAGTATAGCTTATTTTATCATTTGATCGATTTTATTTTTAGGTAACACATAGAACTTGCCTCATTGATGATTTTGTTTTTCTTGAATTGGATTGCTCTTTGAGCCCAAGAATAGCAAGTCGGAGAATGCAAAGTTCGCCGGAGAATGCATACAAAAAGTATGCAGGGAACCTTTGTCGCATAAGCGAAGTTCCAGTGAGCGCACTTGTGTGTGTTTCAAAAAAAAAATTAAAAATGCGCCAAGATATGATAAGTACTCTGAACGCACTTCTCTACTTCTATGTACGTTTTGTACTAAGGCAATTCCTTCAAAAGTATACCAATCCTACTTGGAGCACTTTTGAATAGGTCTGCAAGTCATCAAGAATGTATGCCACTGCTTAAAAGCTAAGTTGGCGCACTTTGCAGATATTGCAGAGTTGGCACACTTTGGGGGACTTTTCTTACCGGCGCACTTTGTCGCTTCTGAAAAATGGCTCACTTTTCTGTGTGGCACACTATGTGGTATTCTCCATAGACTGTGCACTTTGTAACCTTTTATATTACTAAATGACTAAGACTTCTGACCATTCTCCAGAATTATGTTCTCGATTATTGTGCCTGGTCTTGGAACTTGTTTTTTGTCTTTTAGTAGACCTTCCTACACTTGTTTATATGCCAAATCTCACTACTAGCATACTTGATAAAAGTGCGCCAAAGTCGTAACTTGGGTACTTTTATTTGTGCGCCAATGATAGATTTATGCGCCAAGCTTCTGGCTCGCATACTTCTATTATTGTGTTCCAAGATCCTAGAAGTACGCTTTAGTATGACTGTGCGCCATCTTTGCTTGGAGCACTTTTGTATCAAAGTGCACCAGAACTGTCCGGAATAGTAATTTGTATGCCAATACCCGTTTGTGCGTCAATGGTGGTTTTTGACCCATTGTGCGTGGATATTATTTTATTGCCTGATGTTATGCGCCAAGCTTCTGGCTCGCATACTTCTATTATTGTGTTCCAAGATCCTAGAAGTACGCTTTAGTATGACTGTGCGCCATCTTTGCTTGGAGCACTTTTGTATCAAAGTGCACCAGAACTGTCCGGAATAGTAATTTGTATGCCAATACCCGTTTGTGCGTCAATGGTGGTTTTTGACCCATTGTGCGTGGATGTTATTTTATTGCCTGATGTTATGCGCCAACCCTGAATTATTAATTTATGCGCCTGTATGCCAGTATTCTCTTTAATATGCTTAAATCTTGACGATTCTTTAGTTCTCTTTTATTCTATTATTTTAGTTAATCCTGGTTATTCCCTGTGCATGACATTCTTGATATTGATCCTGATTTTCTAACATGATCTAGCGATTGTACATTATAAATGAACTCCTTAATCCTGACACTATACTGATAATCCTGACACTATATTGATAATCCTTATGGTCCTGATACTGTACTGATACTCCTAATCTTGATAATCCTGAAAGTAGCTCGACGTAGCGCACTCTGAACTTGAGAATTCTTGTAACTGTCCTGATCAAGGTTATTAGTAGCACATATATTGCATGACAAGTATCCCCGTGGTTGATTTTGATTGTACTCGTCAAGTTACTGTCATGTCTTGTATCACATCTAAGGCAGATTCCTGAACACCACGGTCGGAAACTCTTGATAATTATCTAGTAATAAATAAAATAATAATCTAGAAAGCATCTAGAGAGATTTTTTGGCTACATGCAATTCCGGTATCCCCGTGACACCTGATAAATTTGGAGCTCTTCGTCGTGAGTGGTACACTTTCAGCACACCGTCGAGTATTGCACTACCAGAAAAGATAAAAAATGATTATACCTGATATATCTATACTATTTACCTGTTCGTTTGGATAAACCGGATAGTCTGCAGGCATGTGATGGTAAGGGATCTTAAACTGTATATATTAATAATTAGGACTGTGATAACCCTAGTTAGCTAATGATAGCAAGCCGTTGGCCATGATTGCTTTATTTCAAGTCTAGTCATGTCCTGATTTTATTGGCAACTGATTGAAAAATAGTAATCCGGAGTACTGATTCCAGATGTCCTTGTTTAATTACTCCTGAACTACTTAACTGTTATTTTACCCGTTGTACTTATTAATTGTCACTTATGCTATTTCTTACTGATTTGTCTACATGCTGGTTTTAGTTCATCATTTTGGCACCCTTGTGGTACTTGTTATTTTAGGGTCTGACCCCACTGGTTTTGTATGGCCAGATTTTGGAGCAGGACCGTGGGATCTCCCATACTTTCTGTCTCAAGATGGTGAATACGAGGAGCACCCGAGGACATGAGTAGATTTCTTCTTTCTCCCCCACTTAATCTTGTACATTATTCTTTTGAGGCATTTAGCCATCGAGCATGTATTTAGCTGGTATTTTGGGTCTTGACATTCTAGCCTACAGGCCTACATGTAAAGCATATTCTAGACTATAGCTAGAGCTGATCATTTAACATTATACTCGGCTAGTTCATCATTTTTGTACTAGCTTCATGATCATCTGGATAAGTATAGTTTGGGATGCCTTACTATTATATATTGGTGAATCATAAATCTTATAATATTTTTGCTTGCTTGAGATTTAGACACCTAGGATTCTTGACCCAGGACTGCCCGATGGATTGTAGAGTAAAACCCTCACATGCCTAGACAGTTGTGACTGTATCTCGGGGTGTGGAGTGCTCTAGTATATGTAGCTTGCTTTGTTTGCCCCCACTCTCTAGTATTCTGGTTCTCGGGCATGACATGGGGTGTCATGATCATAGGAGTCTCAATCAAACATGATATTTCTTGAAATTCTGAATTCGTCCTCTTCGATACTCAGCTTAAAATTTTCCAGATTGGTTGCTTCCTTGTTCCTTCTTTTCTTGTCTTGTACTTGATGTTTCTTGTGCTTTTCTTGAGGGTTTCTCCTCCTCCAGAAATTGCAGCAATAAGAGAGGCAAAGTTTCCAATGGAACGAGGTCTTGTAGAACCCCAGCCAGGGATCCAAATTGAGCCCACAATAAATACGATAGAGCAGCAGGCTCCAGATGTTCCCGTACCTTTCGCAATACCGACAACACTAGATATTCCGACCTTGCTAGAGATTATTCGAGGAATATTGGCTGACCAACAACATCAGATGGTGGTTTAGCAGTAATAATATCAGGAATAACAACGTCAACAATTTTAACTGCAAAAACAGAATGTCCTGTTGAACCAAGGGTTGCAAACGGTTCTGGAACGAGGCAGAAGAGTATATTCTGGGGCACCTGTTAGGTTTTGCAGAATAAACCCCAGATATTTTGATGGCACGGAGGATGCCATATGACATATGATTGGATCCAAGATATTAAGACCATTCGGGCAACAACTAAGGTTCCGACTGAGGAGCAAGTTGACCTGGTTCGCTTGCAGCTCCAAGATCTTACAAGAGATTGGTAGGCCACGATAGAGATAGGAGTAAGGCGTCATATTTCGTAGAATGATTTTAGGACCCATTTTAGGATAAAGTACTTTTGAGATTGTGGCTCAGTGCGAGTTACAACAGAGGTTTACTAACCTCAAGCAGACTAGAAGGACAGTAGATGCTACAACAGAGATTTTAGGACCCATTTCAGGATAAAGTACTTTTGCCGACTAAGCATGTTTGCTCCAACCATGGTGGCAACAGAGTTAGACAGAGCGATGAGGTTATAACAGGGACTTCACTTAGAGATCTCACAGCAGCAACCGAGGCAGCAGCAGCAACAGCGACGAGGAGCATCAACGGGTTGTACGTATTATGGCAAGGGAGGTCATACCCGGAATATTTTTTGGGCAGCTAATGGACTATGCTTGAGGTGTGGAAGCCCCGATCATCGGGTTACCACTTTTCCATTAATACAGAGGACAGGAGGGCCAGTATAATTATTTCCTACATTGTCAGCTCCAAGGGCAGTGCTACAAGGAGGACCAGCAGTAGCGGTGCAGCCTACAGCTCAGCGTCCGTTGTCGACGCAGGCTCAATTGTACCGACAACAACAGCAACAAGATCAATAGAGACCGCAACAACGACACCAGAAAAGGCAACATCAGGGAGCTGGACAAGGCCAAGGACAGGTGTTCACCTTATCTCTAGAAAAAGCTATGGCATCAGGCGATGTAGTGGCAGGTAACATTTTTGTTACAAACTTTCCTGCCATAATATTATTTGATTCTGGAGCTTCGCACTCATTTATATCTATCAATATACAACACGTATTGGATTAAAGTTTGAGGCATTGTCAGAGAAGCTGAATATACTTACTAGCAATATGATCATAGGTGTTAGTATGGTGTGTCTAACCTGTCCAGTCGTAGTATATAGGTATTTATTACCTGCAAAGTTGATCAAGTTTCCTATGGGTAACTTTGACGTTATCTTAGGCATTGACTGGTTGAGAGATAGTCATGCGATGATAGATTGTCATGAGAGTAGAGTATTGTTTAGAGTCCTTGATCTAGAAGCGTTTGTTCTTAGAAGAATAGCAAAAGACCATCATAAGGGAGGAATCATAACAGTAGCAATGGAAGAGGATCCGATACCCAAAATAGTTGAAGAATTCATGGACGTCTCTCCCGATGAGCTTCCCAGATTACCCCCAGTTAGAGAAGTAGAGTTCTGTATAGAGTTGATGCCAGAAGCAGAACCAATATCCCAGAAGGTATACCCAATGTCACCATCAGAGCTTAATTAGTTATATCGACACGTGAAAAAACGGAAGGCAAAGAAGTTTATTCAGACCAGTGGATCACCGTGGGGAGCACCAATGGTATTAGTGAAGAAGAAAGATGGAACAACGCGGTCGTGCATGGATTACATGTTATTGAATACTGTGACAGAGAAGAACAAGTATCTATTCCCCAGGATTGATGGCTTATTTGACCAATTAGGCGGAGCAAAAGTCTTCTCCAAGATAGATCTGTGATCAGGATATCATCAGGTACAAGTTCGGGAGCAGGATATACCGACAACAATATTTAGGTCACGATATAGGCATTACGAATTCTTATTTATTCCATTCAGACTGACTAATGCCCCAACGATATTCATGGATTTAAGGAACCATATTTTTATGCCATACTTAGACCAATTTGTGGTAGTATTTATCGATGACATCCTTGTGTATTCTCGTAATAAGGAGGAGCATGAAGAATATCTCAGGATAGTACTGCAGACTTTAAGGGAGCACCAGTTATATGCGAAGATTTGTAAGTGTAAGTTTTTGCTGGATCACATATCCTTTCTTGGAAATATTATTTTTGGAGAAGGAGTGTCAGTTGATCCCAAGAAGGTTGATGTAGTAGAGAACTGGCCAGTCCCGAAGACAGTGGCAGAGGTACATAGTTTCCTGCTCTTGGCAGGATACTACAAAAGATTTGTGTCAGACTTTACTAAGATCTCGGCACATCCAAGCCCCTTGTGAAATAGTCTTTGAAGAGTTGAAGAAGTTAATCTCTGCACCAATCCTTACTCTTCCAGCAGGCTCCGGAGGATTCACGGTGTATTATGATACATCTGACAAGGGGCTTGGATGTGTTTTAATACAGTACGGTAGACTGATAGAGTATGCTTCTCGGCAGCTCAGAGATCACGAGAAGAACTATCCAACTCACGATTTGGAGTTAGCAGCAGTAGCGTTTGCACTTAAGCTATAAAGGCACTACTTATATGGCGATCGGGTGGAGATCTTCACAGATCATAAGAGTTTAAAATAGGTATTCATGTAGAAGGACTTAAACATGAGACAGAGAAGATGTCTAGAGTTGTTGAAAGACTATGACATTGAACTTCCATACCATTCAGGCAAGGCAAATATAGTAGCTGATGCACTTAGTAGAAGAGGTAAAGAATTCATGTTGACCACTCAAAAGCACATTCTAGAAGACTTACGAGAGATGGGAATCGATATAGTGCTTCCATAGGATACAGGAGTTCTAGCTAGCCTATAGATCCAGTCAACTTTGGTAGATAGAATAAAGATAGATCAGGCAGAGGACCCAAAGATTCAGAAGCTACAGGCAGAATGTGAGTCCGGTCTTCAAAAAGAGTTGACGATTCATGCGGATAGAATCTAAGGTTTGGAAACCGTCTATGTGTACCAAGTGGAGATATTCGACAAAAAATTATGACTAATGCATATAGTTTCCAGTACTCCATTCATCAGGGAGACACGAAGATGTACCATGATAACATTCAACACTTTTGATGGAACAGAATGAATAAAATAGCACGCTTCGTATCACGATGTCTGATATATCAACAAGTGAAGGCAGAACAATAGAGACTGGCAGAATTATTGTAGCCGCTTTCCATTCTAGAGTAAAAGTGGGAACACATCTCCATGGACTTGGTGATCGGTTTACATAGATCTTCTACTGGTCGAGATACAGTTTGGGTGATAGTGGATTGACTCACAAAAGTAGCATATTTTCTCCCCTTTAGAGTGGGACAGTCTACCGAGTAGTTAGCAAATTTATATATACGACAGATTGTGAGACAACATGGCATGCTGGTAAGCATAGTATCTGACCGAGATACAAGGTTCACTTCTCATTCCTGGAGAAGCTTGCGCAAGAGATTGTGTACAAGGTTAAGATTAAGTACTATGTACCATCCCCAGACAGACGAGCAAAAAGAGAGGACCATTCAGACCCTGGAATATATGCTATGAGCATGTATCCTAGACTTTAGTGGACCTTGGGAGGATCACCGTTACTTAGTGGAATTCTCGTATAATAACAGTTATCAGGCTAGTATTCAGATGGCACCTTTCGAGGCATTATACGGCAGGAAGTGTAGATCACCATTGGCATGGGACGACATTGGTGAGCGAAAGATGTTAGGCCCCAAAATGATCACTCTAACAATAGAAGTTGTCAGGCAGATCAGAGAGCGACTTCAGGTTGCGCAGGATCGACATCGTCACTGGAAAGACCAACATCATAGGCCTTTAGAGTTTTGTGTCGGCTACCACGTATTATTGTAAATTTTGCAAACCCGTAGAATTATTAGATTCGGGGTCCGTGGAAAGCTTAGTACGCGATACGTTGGGCTATTTGATATTCTTGATCGAATAAATGATGTAGCTTATCATCTTGCTCTTCCACCTTCGCTACGAGAGGTGCATGATATATTTCATGTATCTCAGTTGCGTAGGTATGTCTCGGATTCGAGTAATATTCTCGATCACTCTGAATTAATCATTGGTATCGACTTATCTTACGAGGAGCAACCCATATCCATTCTGGATCGAAGGTAGAAGATACTCAAGAACCGGACTATTTTTCTTGTTCAAGTTGGCTGGGACATCACAATCTTGGATAATCGATGTGGGAGCACGAAAATGATATACAGTCTCGATACACGCACATGTTCGATTCGGAAGATATATTCTACCTTATGCCTGCGTATCTTAGATTTACGTGATCATGCGATCACCTATGTGTTGTGATATTATTGCTTGTATGTGTAAATTTGCTTATAGATTTGTAACATGCTTGTCCAGACTTCTCTAGCCTTACTTGGATTCGAATTCCGAGGAAGAAATTTTTCTAAGGTGGATAGAGATGTCACTCCCCGTTCCCAGTATACGTATTAGGAGCATATTATTCTCGATTGTATATTATTTATTTGGTTGTATGACGCTATACCCATTTTTGGTTTGTCTTGGTTCTTGATTTATGGTTTGGGTTGGTTTGGTCGTGAGTACATCGAACCTTTTGGCATTCTTGCGAGGGTCGGTGAAGTGGCCTACAAGTTAGACTTGCCGCCTGCACTAGAGGGAGTACATGACGTGTTCTACATGTCGATGCTGAGACGATACTTGGCAGATCCTAGTCACATACTAGATCACTCGGAGATCGAGGTTGGTCCAACTCTCAGCTATCCTGAGCAGTCCATAGAGATTTTGGATCGCAGGAAGAAGGTATTATGGAACCAGACTATTCATTTAGTTCATGTTGCATGGAGACATTACTCGCCAGGTGAGTCAACCTGGGAAAGGGAGGATGAAATGCCCGAGCAATACCCGTATCTCTTCGAGCCTTAAGGTATTATTCTTATTGTTCTGATTGTCTTCTTGTGCTAGTTTAGTTCAATTTTGAGGACGATATTTTTTTTAGGAGGGTTGACTTGTCACTATCATATTTCTAGAGTAGGGGCATTATTGTCATTTATAATATTTATATATATGGTGTTTATAGATACATAATATATATAATATATTGTATTATTATTATTATTATTATTATTAATATGAGTGAGTGGGCTAGACTTGATGTGACCATTAGACTCAACCTTAGGCTAGATATTTTTTGCCCTACTAGTTAATCCCATTTTATTTAATTAGAAATTTGTGAAACCCTCACTTATAATGAAAACCCCACTTATTGAAAAATACTCTATGAAAATCATTGAGGCAAATAGGACTTTATGTATTAGCTAGCCCTAGGTCCTCATGTGGCCGACCCTATATAGGAGAGGGGGAGCCTCCCTCAAGTGCATTCAATTGTTCATAAAACCCTATGTTTAGTTCTTCCCCAAAACTTCATTCCTCCATAAAATTTCAAAAAAGAAACCCCAATTCATCTCATTCCCCTCATCAAAGAATCCTAGAAGCTTATGTTTCAAGGAGCATTGGAGAAGAAGAGGCTTGCCTAGAGAACCCTTAACTTTGTATTGGGAATCTATCTCCCAAGAGGTAAAATTCTAAAATCTTTTCTTTAAATTCTGTTTTCAGGGTTTTGTTGGCCATTAGGAGCCCACCTATGGTTTAGGAATACCCATAAGGGAAGAAAGTTTGTCCCTATTGGTTCAATAGTGTTTTCTACATGAGATTTTGTTCATAGTTTAAGATTTTTTTTTGTTCATGGGTGCATTTTCTCTTTTCTTAATTACAACTAATTATAATAGTTATAAATAGATATATTTCATATGTATTAGTATGTTTAATAGGATATTGGGGGTCTTGGCAAGAGGATTGGTTGTGTATCATGAGTATCTTGCTTGTGCTCACTAGGTGTTTATTTAAATGACCAAAATGGGTGTGTACGTATCCATAGTATCATATATATGTATGTATATATAGTATTAGATGTATGTATATATGTTTAAGTGTGTAGGCTTAGTGTAGTTGTTGTAGCTAACTTGATGATATTGGAGCTGCAGCGGTAGAGAAAAGTAACAGAAGATGCAGAAGTCGGGTTAGGGTAGGAGATACAATCGGATATTGTAGTATAGTTATTGTTGTTGCTGATAAAATGATTTTGATGTTGTTGTTGTTGTTATTAATTGATGAGTTATTGACAGCAAGTTGATGAAATCAGATTCTAGAAGGTGTTGTGCTGTGTTGTGCAAGGAGGTAGGCTTGACTGTAGTTAGTTATTCCAGTTCAAACTGAAACGAGTAGAGTACAAATGGAATGATATAGGTATCATAGGAGAAACTGATACCTTAGTATCAGGTAGGATATTAGTGTGGTGAGTGTTGGTTTCTGTATCAGATACAGGTAGTAAGGGGAGTTGGGTATCCCTGAGCATTGATTTAGGATGGGGTTCAGCATGGCCGTGAGTATTCTCAGATGAGGAAGTATACTGATACACTATTGTATCAGAAACTAAGCGGGAAAATGTAGCCTCGAATTGGTCTACCTACAGGCAAAGCACATTAGTGTGCAGTCGGGTCGAGTGTATCAGGGAACATATGAGATTAGCAACAGTTGGATGAAGGAGAACATGGAGGTATCAGTGAGGGAGGCATGGATGGATGTGTGGCAGTACTTGTGAGAGGGTGGTTCTTTGTAGTAGCAAGTGACCATATGTAGTGAATGGAGTGGGACTAGGATTGTAGTCTAGGCAATAGGAGTGAATAGCTTGGTTCAGTCATGTGTGAATTGAACATCTGTTCAGTTAGTATTAGATATGGATGTGTGGAAGTGATTTTACTTTGGAGCACAGCCCCAGTCGGGTTGTAGTGATATTGAGGGAATTTTGTAGAGCTTGCACAGAGCAAATATTGCTCCAGGAGGCCTAGGCAAGTGCTACTTGTGTTCAGATTTGGGGTCTGATGTTGGGGGGGGGTATTTTGGACATGTGTGGGTAGTTGAGATGAGTTCAGGTGTAAGGTTACTGTAAGGGGGTGTTCTTAGTCATATATACTGCAGTCACATTAGCCAGGGGTGCAAGCAGTTGGGACTGCACTTGTCATGCCCCGGTTCCAAAGATAAGGAACCGAGTCACGTGGCAATGGCCAGCAGCACACTTCGACGGGTATCCCAATCTAATGGGCCCGTCGGAGTGCACCTAAGCTGTAAAGTACAATGAATAACCCAACACATAACACATAAATAGTGAATCTAAATCTCATCCACAGATAACAGATATAAAAGCACATAGAGGTAATCATAACTACTAATGTGCAGAAAGAAAATGTCACGATAAAATGTATCATATTACAAATACTAGAGTAGTCACATGGGAACAAACCCGCTAGTACAAATACTGGAATGAAAGTAAGCAATAAGATAACTAGGAACGGTATCTGAATCTGGATAGTTATACCGTTCCAAGGATAGAGTCACTACCAGTGATCAGGCGAAGTCCTCGGGGATGACCTCGTCCTCGGCAATGGGTCCTGCTGCTGGATACGTACCCGGACCGTACTCCTCTGGGTAATCCTCCTCGCCTAAACCTGGAAGGGAACCAGGTCCTCAGAGGGACGTAACAAGGTACAAAAATACAGCATGCCAAGTATAACAGAATGTACAAGTGCAACGACGGGATAATCTAACATAACCAACTAAGTGAGATACAGTTTAAAGATAATGTTCGACGCGTGGGCTGTACAAAATAAAATCGTAGCTCCGGACACGGAAATACACGGGACGTACCGCAGCTCCGGGCAAAGAGTCACACGGGTGATACAACTACTCTAGATACATGATCACTACAGAAATAGTACATATACATATATAAGCGCGTGCAGAGGAGCCCAAACGTCTACTAACTATCTTCCCCTTCCCAAGCGTTCAATGATTATGCGCTGAACCGGAACCTCTATCTAGCAGTCTCTTCGCACAGAAGTAACTATCAACAAATACGACCCTAAGGTCGTCCCAATCTCCAGTCATGATGTCAGTATCAGGGTACATGAAATCTGGCACGATAACAGTATATGAATGTGTCCTAGGGTGACGATATACTCAGGTACGTACATCGAGGTATTACGAACATCTAGCATTCGTTACAAGACGTTACGACGAACGTCTGCACCCGGTTGTGATCCGGACGCGAAGTAACGATCTTAATCAAACACTCGCACAATGTATATAATGAAACAATAAATATCTGGTAACTAAAATATAGGGTGGCAAGGTACACTTGCCTGCGTCCGGCTGCTGAAGATGGGGATCCGATACAACGTCCAAGTCCGCAGGTCCTGTAGTACCTAGAGTCGAGATACAAGCTCAATCAATAAACTATCACGAAGCTAAATAAGATGTGACACATGTCTAATCATATGTTCAAACTCAGTTATAACTTATATGGTCACGAAGCTAGAGGGTTGACCAAGGTAGACTAAGGGTGTGTTACATCTGATCCAATTAAACATCTATACTATATCATCAAGCAAATCCTCCATCCTATTATACTCATCACAGTATTCATCGGTATTTTATGTATGATTATTCCTCAAATTTTACCTCGGTGTGCACCGACGTTAATATGTACATTTACTGTCACCCTCGAAATAAACAATTAATTTATTTATTAAACCCTCAATTATAAACAATCATCTATCATTTTCCTTAAAACTACTCCTCGATCAAATTCATTACTATTTCTCAGTTCTCAGTCACTGCCTACTGGTTCGATATATCACACTATTACACAATCCATCACCTGTTCCTCCATTGTTAATTATTGTTTCAAAATCACAGTATCATTTCACAACAATTTAAAACTGTCCATCAATAATATTCAAAATGCATATATTAATTAGGACAACACCCTAACATCTCATATGGCATTTAAATCCTAACTTTATTATTGTAATCCCCCTGATTTTTTTCAAGAATTTTTATTTTGGATTTTTCAGAATTTTTCTGGAATTTTCAGGAATTTTTTGTAATTAAAACCTAGGTATTTTCTAATTAAATGATTTTAAATTACTATTAATTAATATTAAAATATTATGGAAATAATATTTTATGGTGTAAAATGGAAAACTGGACATAGGGTAATTTTCTGGGAATTTATTGGACTCCGAAAACCTGTTTAAAGCCCTAAAAACTACTAATAATTAAACCGTATTAAACCCCTAAATAAACCGGGTTTATTCCAAATAAACCGAACTGAACCAAACCAAACCAACTCAAACCGAACCGCTATACTGAACCGAACCCACCCAGCGTAACGGGTCGGGTCGGGTCGGATCCGAGTCAAACCCGACCCGGACCCGTTAACCCTAACTAAACCCTAAGTCTCATCGGAACAGTATTCCCGAGCGGTGGCATGACCTATATATACACCTCGAATTCCGTGTAGCCGCAGCCGCCTTCCTCGAAGTTCGTACCCTAGCACAGCGCTGCCTTTCTCTAGATCCTGACCGCCCTCGACGAAACCCTAGCTTCGCCGGACCACCATCCGCTGAACCATTCCCATCGAACCAACCCCGTCCCCCTCTCCCTGCATACCGGACCACCCGCCGACAGAACCCGACCCTCCGCCCGAAGCACAGCCGAGCACCCCCGATCCCCTCTCCTCCGCTCAGCCACCCCTCTCCCCTCTTCCCTCTTCCTTCCGCTCCGCCGGCCACGCATCCCCCTCGTCTCCGCCTCCCTCGCTCGACCCCAGTCGACCTCCGCCGACCAGTCCCCAGCCGCCCGACGACTCCTCCTCCTCCTCCACAATCTCCTCCGTCTTCCTCGAGCCACCACCAGCCCGCCGGCCGACCCACCTCAGTAACCCCGAGCCTGACCCCGCTGCCCTCCTCCGCCGCTCAGCGCCTGCCATGCGCCACCGTCCGGCCTCCCCGCCGTGCAGTGCTGCCCCCAGCTCCCTCCGGCCGGCCTCCTCCTCCTGAGCTCCGGCCAACAGCGATAGAACCCTAGAAACCCTAACCCTAGAGGCGACTCCGAGTCGGACACCGGACACGACGCGGACACGTGAAAGTCATATTCACGGAGCCCTGTTCAGGTAGCGTTTCCTCTCTCCTCGTACTTTCGTTTTCGATTCCGTCAGTTGCGTCACGTAGACTGTATAACCCTCTCGGTGCCCGTACAACCCGCTCGGTGCATCGCGCCCTGTGGAGATCGTGAATTGTGATCCAAAAACAGGAAAATCAATGCCCTTTTTTACCCCGGAACTGAGTGCGCTCCGTCAAACGGGACGACTTGGTCTTACGCGGTCTTTACCAAAATGTGCGCGACATTGATACGGACGTGCGGGATTTCGCAGAAGTCGATTCGGATGTGCGTGCACACCGAAATCAACGCGTATCCGCCGACAACGCCCCGTATCCGCCTATTCTGGAACATGCTGTAACTTTGTGTACACACGTCGGATCGAGACGAAACTTGTGCTATCGAACTCGTAGCGATACGCTGGTCCTGTGACCCAAGTTTGGTTCGATTCTGAGAACGTTGACAAAATCGCGTATCGTGGGCTCCACAGGCTCCACTTGACGGGCGATTTTGTGATCGGCTCATCAGAATCTAATTTTGGAAGTTCCGTTGGGTTCGTATCATTGTTTCTAACTTGTAGACACTAAGTTTGACGAATTTGGAGACCTTTGACCCTGATACGCTTTTCGGTGCAAAGTGGCCCACATGTGGACCCCGCTTTGACCCGAAAATATTATCTTTGCCCCTGTGTCCAAATTGGACGTAAGGACAGGCGTTTCTAGCTATTTGATATTTTCTTAAGCTAATGGTGATATTTATTTCAGCAACCGGAGTAGTACCCGCAGATCATACTGAGACCAGAGCTACAGTTGGAGCCAGGACCCCAGGCAAGTGTACCTTGCCAAACTCTGCAGTATTATTACATATTTTCCTTGATTCTTTTACATTGTTGTGCATGCTTAACCTAGGACCGTGTGACTTACTTAGCGTCCGATTATTAGTCGGGTGCCAACACTGTACGCAGTGTTGGGTACTGTCATCTAGAGATGGACATTCGTGACACTTTACATTCTCGTACTTGGCTTATCAAGTACGATATACCCAGGACACTTGACACTATTCATGAGACAGAATCTTCCTAAGATATTCATGGTAATTCTGTATAGGATACAGGTTTATGACATACACAGTTTACATGCTTAGATTATATCCTGACTTGTTGTATTAGTATTGATCCTGCGTGTCATGGACATGAGACGTGAGATTTTATTGGGTGAAGAGAATATTACCATATCAAGGCTGATTATATTATATATATTATAATCTGGATGTGTCTTAGTCTCTGACACAGAGCTATGGCACCAGTTCTGGCCCTTCAAGAAAATACTGCTATGGGTTTCTCCGACACTGATCCTGTAGTAGTCTCAGCCCGAGTATGGCTAACACTCTCACTTGCATATCACTTAGCTGGTTATTTATTTACCCTATTGTTTCATTTATTGCTGCACTGCATTTATTTTGGCATGAGCTTTCTTATACCTTGCTATGTCCCCTGAGGACCTGGATCCGGATTATGTCCCCAGGATTAGCTGACGAGATCTATCTCGAGGTATACGGGACCGGAGCATTAGCATTAGTAGGATCAGGTGCCTACCTTGGAGCAGAACCAGGATCTGAGGACGAGATTGTACCAGAGGACTTCTCTTGAGTATTGGCTTGAGATACTCATTTATTTCAGTTTATAGTTATTTTATTTCCAGACTACTTCATTGATGTACCAGACTTATTCTCGGATTGTTCTCCGAGACCCTTTTATTGAGACTTGTTAGTTTATCATTATTTGTAATTACTGGTATTTGATCTGTAATTATCTGTTGTGGATGAGATTAGTATAGACTGTGACTTGGATCATTGGACCTACTTATTGTTATAATACAGCTTAAGTATGCCCTGATGGATCCATTAAATTGGGTTTGTCCATCGGTGCGTATTGCTGGCCATTATCACGCGTCCGATCCCTCGGTATTTTGGGACTGGGGCATGACATGGTTTTTGTGGTGGCCCATGCAGGTCAACGACTAAATTGTTCGATTTCAACTTAGGGACCGAGCAAGCCTGCAATAAGAATAGGATAAGTTTGAGGATCTCATCCACTGCTTGAAAATGTTCTTGATATCTATATCATATTCGAATTAAATTTTCTAGCATCATGCCTTGATTCCTGTGTGCCTCTTATAGTTTATTTTTGATGCAGAGTAATGGATTCAAGAGCAAATGATGAAACTCTAGCAAACACACCAATAGGTGTTGTAGCCACCTACGGAGAAGATGAAGTGGCACCATTGAGTGGAGATCCCTCTACTCACCAAGGCAACCAAGCAGATCAGCATGCTTCTAGATTTTGGCGTGATGACATCCCACCGCCTCCGCAGTTCGTTCCACCAATGCCTGTATTCCCACCAGGATAGCCTATGGATGGGCAACAGATTTTCCAAATAATCTACGCAATGATGCAAGCCCAACAGCATATTTATCAAGAAGCTCAGCGTCGTGAAACAGATTACTTAAGGAACAACATAGTAAATGCACTGGAGCAGGCCAACCTACCAACTCGACGACAACCGACGGGCTCTATCACCGATTTCCGCCAGCTGAAGTCTCGTACCTTCTCAGGAAAAGAGGAGCCCACAGAAGTTCATGAGTGCTCACCAACATACGACATCAATTAGAAGCAGCTGAGCTTCCAAGGGAACGTTGGATGACTGCCGTCAGAATGCAGTTAACGGACAATGCACATCACTGGTGGATATCTGAGGAGACACGGCTCGGACCAGACCGAGCCACCTGGAAGGAGTTCTCCAGACTCTTTCAAGAGATGTACATTCCAGCTACCGCTCGATCATAACTTCGGGACAAGTTCAATTGTCTCACTCAGGATACTATGACAGTGGAAGAGTATAACGCGGAATTCATTCGTCTAAGTCGCTTCGCCCCTACCTTGATTCCGACAGAAGAAGAGAAGGCCAAGAAGTTCTTCGATGGACTAAACATTGAGCTACAGAAACTAATTGGATCCATTGTGCCCACATCTTACTCGGACGTCCTTGCTGCAGCCCGACGCATGGAGCGCGTCACCAGGAGAGAGACCAGTCTGAAGCGGCCTTCCACATCAGCAACAACTAGAGCACCATAAGAAGAAGCTGCAAAGAGACCTCACCTACACCAACAGCAGGAAGCATCTACACCACAAGTAATAGTCCTCTCTACTTGTCACTACTGTGGCAAAGCAGGCCATCTCGCCAGGGAATGCCGACGCAGGTTAGGACTATGCTTAGGTTGCGGATCCAGACAACATGCAGTGAGGGACTGCCCTGAGCGTAGAGAAGGAGCACCAAGGGCAAACCAACAAGCTCTACCAGCACCAGGAGTATATCAACCAAGGCCACCTTTGGCACCTCGACCAGCACTCTTCCAGCAGGACCAGCAACAGCAGAGGGCACCCCCTCAAGGACGCGGACAAGCTTATGCGATGACCTTGGAGGACGCACAGATTCATGGAGTAGCTAATACGCGTAAGTTTTTATAATTATCTGCTTCTAGATTTGCTTTAGTTTTTGCATGTTGGTTCGTGACCCTAGCCTTAACCTAGTAATGTTGAACTTCTAATAACCTAGTATATTTTAGATAACCTAGAATGTTTTTATAATTGATAACCTAGTAATAACCTACTTTTCTAAACTGTAGCCTTCTAGATCTCCTCTATACGGGAGATTGCATAACTTTTAATGCTTAGGGAAATAATTTTTCCTTTGTATTATTCTTACACCCTCAACCTTGATTCTCCTTGATCGCAATGTGCTTCGAACAACGTTTGCAACCGTGTCATCTCTATTGACCGGTTATTATATGATTGTGAGGACGCAATCCTCTTAAGGGGGTAGATTGTAATCCCCTGATTTTTTTCAAGAATTTTTATTTTGGATTTTTCAGAATTTTTCTGGAATTTTTAGGAATTTTTTGTAATTAAAACCTAGGTATTTTCTAATTAAATGATTTCTAATTGCTATTAATTAATATTAATATATTATGGAAATAATATTTTATGGTGTAAAATAGAAAACTGGACGTAGGATAATTTTCTGGAAATTTATTGGACTCCGAAAACCCGTTTAAAGCCGTAAAAACTATTAATAATTAAACCGTATTAAACCCTTAAATAAACCGGGTTTATTCCAAATAAACCGAACTGAACCAAACCAAACCAACTCAAACCGAACCGCTATACTGAACCGAACCCACCCAGCGTAACGGGTCGGGTCGGGTCAGATCCGAGTCAAACCCGACCCGGACTCGTTAACCCTAACTAAACCCTAATTCTCATCGGAACAGTATTCCCGAGCGGCGGCGCGACCTATAAATACACCTCGAACTCCGCGTAGCCGCAGCCGCCTTCCTCGACGTTTGTGCCCTAGCGCAGCGCCACCTTTCTTCAGATCCCGGCCGCCCTCGACGAAACCCTAGCTTCGCCGGACCACCACCCGCTGAACCATTCCCATCGAACCATCCCCGTCCCCCTCTCCCTGCACACCGGACCACCCGCCGACAGAACCCGACCCTCCGCCCGAAGCACAGCCGAGCACCCCCGATCCCCTCTCCTCCGCTCAGCCACCCCTCTCCCCTCTTCCCTCTTCCCTCTTCCCTCTTCCTTCCGCTCCGCCGGCCACGCATCCCCCTCGTCTCCGCCTCCCTCGCTCGACCCCAGTCGACCTCCGCCGACCAGTCCCCAGCCGCCCGATGACTCCTCCTACTCCTCCAGAATCTCCTCCGTCTTCCTCGAGCCACCACCAGCCCGCCGGCCGACCCACCTCAGTCGCCCCGAGCCTGACCCCGCTGCCCGCCTCCGCCGCTCAGCGCCTGCCGCGCGCCCCCGTCCGGCCTCCCCGCCATGCAGCGCTGCCCCCAGCTCCCTCCGGCCGGCCTCCCCCGCCTGAGCTCTGGCCAACAGCGACAGAACCCTAGAAACCCTAACCCTAGACATGACACCGACTCGGACACCGGATACGACGCGGACACGTGAAAGTCATATTCATGGATCCCTGTTCAGGTAGCATTTTCTCTCTCCTCGTATTTCCATTTTCGATTCCGTCAGTTGCGTCACGTAGACTGTATGACCCTCTCGGTGCCCGTACAACCCGCTCGGTGCATCGCGCCCTGTGGAGATCGTGAACTGCAATCCAAAAATAGGAAAATCAACGCCCTGTTTTACCCCGGAACTGAGTGCGCCCCGCCAAACGGGACGACTTGGTCGCACGCGGTCTTTACCGAAACGTGCGCGACATTGATACGGACGTACGGGATTTCGCAGAAGTCGATTCGGATGTGCGTGCACACCGAAATCAACGCGTATCCGCCGACAACGTCCCGTATCCGCCTATTCTGGAATACGCTGTAACTTTGTGTACACATGTCGGATCGAGACGAAACTTGCGCTATCGGACTCGTAGCGATACGCTGGTCCTGTGACCCAAGTTTGGTTCGATTCTGAGAACGTTGACAAAATCACGTATCGTGGGCCCCACAGACTCCACTTGACGGGCGATTTTGTGATCGGCTCATCGAAATCCAATTCTGGAAGTTCCGTTGGGTTCATATCGTCGTTCCTGACTTGTTGACACTAAGTTTGGCAAATTTGGAGACCTTTGACCCTGATACGCTTTTCGGTGCAGTGGCCCACATGTTGACCCCACTTTGACCCAGAAATGTCATCTTTGCCCCTGTGTCCAAATTGGACGTAAGGACAGACGTTTCTAGCTATTTGATATTTTCTTAAGCTAATGGTGATGTTTATTTCAGCAACCGGAGTAGTACCCGCAGATCACACTGAGACCAGAGCTACAGTTGGAGCCAGGACCCCAGGCAAGTGTACCTTGCCAAACTCTGCAGTATTGTTACATATTTTTCTTGATTCTTTTACATTATTGTGCATGCTTAACCTAGGACTGCGTGACTTACTTAGCGTTCGATTATTAGTCGGGTGCCAACACTGTACGCAGTGTTGGATACTGTCATCTAGAGATGGACATTCGTGACACTTTACATTCTCGTACTTGGCTTATCAAGTACGATATACCCAGGACACTTGACACTATTCATGAGACAGAATCTTCCTGAGATATTTATGGTGATTCTGTATAGGATACAGGTTTATGACATACACAGTTTACATGCTTAGATTATATCCTGACTTGTTACATTAGTATTGATCCTGCGTGTCATGGACATGAGACGTGAGATTTCATTGGGTGGGGAGAGTATTACCATATCAAGGCTGATTATATTATATATATTGTAATCTGGATATGTCTTAGTCTCTGACACAGAGCTATGGCACCAGTTCTGGCCCTTCAAGAAAATACTACTATGGGTTTCTTCGACACTGATCCTGTAGTAGTCTCAGCCCGAGTATGGCTAACACTCTCACTTGCATATCACTTAGCTGGTTATTTATTTACCCTATTATTTCATTTATTGCTGCACTGTATTTATTTTGGCATGAGCTTTCTTGTACCTTGTTATGTCCCCTGAGGACCTGGATCCGGATTATGTCCCCAAGATTAGCTGACGAGATCTATCCCGAGGTATACGGGACCGGAGCATTAGCATTAGCAGGTGCCTACCTTGGAGCATAACCAGGATCTGAGGACGAGATTGTACCAGAGGACTTCTCTTGAGTATTGGCTTGAGATACTCATTTATTTCAGTTTATAGTTATTTCATTTCCAGACTATTTCATTGATGTACCAGACTTATTCTCGAATTGTTCTCCGAGACCCTTTTATTGAGACTTGTTAGTTTATTATTATTTGCAATTATTCTGGCATTTGATCTGTGATTATCTGTTGTGGATAAGATTAGTATAGACTGTGACTTGGATCATTGGACCTACTTATTGTTATAATACAGCTTAAGTATGTCCTGATGGATCCATTAAATTGGATTTGTCCATCGGTGCGTACTGTTGGCCATTATCACGCGTCCGGTCCCTCGATATTTTGGGACTGGGGCGTGACAATTATATATGTCTCATTTCCAATCCTCGCATGTATATATTCCATATCCTCAATCCATGAATATTAAAGTGCTCAAAACCCTAAAAAATCAACTAGCATATTAACCCTTAATTACCTATTATACAATGAACTAACCCTAAAATCTCATATACAATAAACCACAAGATCATTAACACTAAACTAAAATACACAAACAATTTATACAAAAATATAGAGAGGGGGGAGTGGTTCACCTCGGTGAGGTGGTGGTGGTGGGAGATGCTCGGTTGGAGTTGAGGGGATCGAAGTGGTCGTGGGCTCGCAGAGTGTTGGAAGAGTGGCCGGAGCAGGGAACTTGGCCAGTCGTGGTGTCATGACCCGCACCCAGATAATTCAGGCACCGGTTTACGAGTACGTCCAGCCTACGCCGCAGTGTCGGCGGTAGTACGCTGTCTAGATCATATTCACAAGTAATTTAAAATCTAGCTCATTCACAAGAATAAATAGGCAAGGATAATAACAGGAAATAGGAATGCTAAGATTTCATAAGACAAATTTTGTGACATCCAAATCCACAGTTTAATACAGAACCAGAAGATAAATCGGGGACAAACCCGAGTACTATGCTGAAAGAAAATACTAGCTAACTGGCTAACTACTCATCAAAAGTAGTCTCCTGAGTAGGAACCGGCTCCTCAATAGTATCATCTACTACGTCATATGGGCCATAAAAGGTGGGGGCATAGTCTTCATCATCGCCTAAATGTCAACGGATCCAGTCAGGAAAGGAGCAAAGTACCAATACACAACAAGCTTAAACTAAATAATTATGACAAGTAGTAAAAATTGACTAAGTATCACGATAAAATTTTATACATAATAAGTAGTAAAATTAACTAAGGGCTAATTGCTATAAATTAGGGATATGAGTAAAACAGGAAGATAATGAGACAAGAAAATGGAACTGCAACAAGACAAAGAAACTATGTGTGTGAAATTGTGTATTTAGAATACATAGTTGGCATGTAGGGGGTTATAAGGCTAATAAGGCACGTCATAGATGGCTAGCAGTCAGGGACAATCGAGTATAAGGCTGATGGTACAGTCGCGTACTCAACAGCTAGCAGTCATGACATGGTAGAAAGGGTAGACCACATGCCTCCTAGTATCCTCCCTCCCGACACAAAAATTGAGACATAAAATCCAAATTCTAACACTAAGTGTAATCATCCAATGGTGCTAGTAGAGCAAGGAACTAATTATCATAATATAAAGAATAAACTTGAAGTGCAGGTATTTACCTGATGTTTGGATTCCAACTACGGTTCTGTCCTCGCGAAATTTCCAAATATGCCTCCGGATGCTGAAATAACCATTACCA
The DNA here is from genome assembly GCA_036927795.1 of Iris macrosiphon. NCBI lineage: Eukaryota > Viridiplantae > Streptophyta > Magnoliopsida > Asparagales > Iridaceae > Iris > Iris macrosiphon. Next base: position 143,868,820 of record JAYESA010000009.1, on the reverse strand, counting down.
TTATGCTCAAAAGATATCAAATAGCTAGAAATGCCTGTCCTTGCGTCCAATTTGGACACAGGGGCAAAAAATGACAATTTCGGGTCAAAACGGAGTCCGCATGTGGGCCCGCTTTGCACCGAAAAATATGTCAGGGTCAAAGGTCTCCAAATTCATCCAACTTAGTGTCAACAAGTCAGGAACGCTGATATGAACTCAACGGAACTTTCAGAATTGGATTCCGATGAGCCGGTCACAAAATTGCCCGTCGAGTGGGGCCTGCGGGGCCCACGACACGCAATTTCGTCAACGTTCTCGGATTCGAACCAAACTTAGGTCACAGGACCAGCGTATTGCTACGAGTCCGATGGCGCAAGTTTCGTTTTGATCCGACGTGTGTACACAAAATTATGACGTATTCCAGGAAGGGCGGATACGGGACGGTGTCCACGGAGTCGCGTTGATTCCGGAGTGCACGCACATCCGAATCGACTTTCGTGAAATCCCACATGTCCGTATCAACGACGCGCACGTATCTGTGAAGACCGCGTGCCACCAAGTCGTCCCGTTTGGCGGGGCGTACTCAGTTCCGGGATGAAACAGGGCATTATTTTTTTTATTTTTGGATCGCGGTTCGCGATCACCACAGGACGCGATGCACCGAGCGGTTTGCACGGGCACCGAGGGGGTCATGCAGGCTGTGTGTTGCAATTGACGGAATTGAAAATGGGATTACGAGCAGAAAGTTACGAGTACCTGAACAGGGCTCCAAAATGACGTTTACTCATATCCGCGTCGACACGAAGGGCCGTGTCCTGACCGTGTCCGTGTTCGGCTAGGGTTCTGATGAACCGGCTGGAGAGGATGGCCGCGCCGTGGCCGGCCGGAGGGGAGGCTGAACAGCCGGGGTCGGGGACGCTCAGTCGGTCGGTGTCGGCTTCGCCTAGGGAGGGTCGGCTCGGCGGGGCTTTAGGCAGCGGAGAGTGGGCACGGGGGCGGCTCCGACCGGAAGGGAAGGTCGGCTGGGCTCCTGGGGAGGAGGGCAGGAGGCCGGCGGCGAGGGTGGTGGAAGAGGGAGAGGGTGCGGGGCAAGGTCGGCTACGCGGAGGGGCGGTCGACCGGAGTTAGGGTTCCGGCGGCTGGGCTCGATTTGGCGGGGGAGATGAAGGAGGAGGACCGGAGGGGAGGTTTAAATAGGAGGAGCTGCGGAGGGGGTCGAGGCCGGGAATGGCGGAGGTGAGGGGGTCGTGGCGCGAGGGCCTCGGGGGTCGCCGGCATCGTGGCCGGAGCGGTCGGCGTGGGACGCGGGCCAGTCGCGGGGGTGGAGAAGGGTCGTGCGGGTCGGGCGGCTGGGTCCTGGTCTGGCCGACCCGACCCGACCCGCTAGCCACGGGTGCTTGGGTTTGGGCACGATTGGGCTGGGCCGCGGTTTGGGCCGGTTTGGGCCGGGGTTTGGGTTTATAAATACCTAATTAAATAATAATAGATAAAAATTAAATAATTAGTTTTTAGGTGTTTTATATTAGGTCCGGGGCCCAATAAATTCCAAAAAAATTATCCTAAGTCTAGTTTTTAATTTTACACCATAAAATATTATTTCCATAATATTTTAACACTAATTAACAACATTTAAAAATCTTTAACTCCCAATTACCTTGGTTCGTCTTCCAGAAAAATACCGTAAAATTGGGGAAATTATATTAAAATTATTATGAAAAATTAGGGTGTTTACAATCTACCCAACTTATAAAATTTCGTCCTCGAAATTTAAAAATAACAATGGCACGAAAAGAAAGGTCGAGAGTTAAAATATACCTCAAGGTTCAAAAAGATAGGGGTAGCGCTCCCTAATCTCTTCTTCTCGCTCCCAGGTGGATTCGTCGGGAGAATGATGCCTCCAAGCTATACGAACAAGGGGAATAACTTGATTTCTTAGAACTTTCTCCGTTCGGTCCAGTATCCCCACAGGTTGCTCTTGGTAAGTCAAGTTTGGGCCCACTTCGAGCTCTGAATGATCCAAAATATGACTTGGATCTGACACGTATTTTCTCAGTTGCGATACGTGGAATACGTTATGGACCCCATCTAGAGAGGGTGGCAATGCCAGACGGTATGCCACTTCTCCGATTCTCTCATGTATGCCAAACGGTCCAATAAATCTTGGGCTGAGTTTTCCGCTCCTTCCGAACCTAATGGTGCCACGTGTCGGAGAAATCTTCAAGAATACTAATTCTCCAACCTTTAATAAAGTCATAATCAAGTCTTAGTTCCATAATCATAGTGTTAAATTAACTTAAATTTCATAAATTGATTACCTCAAATTCCAATGGTCTTCGATGGCTATTTGCCCAATGTCGTTGCCTGTCTTGAGCCACCCGAAGTCTTTCCCTTATTTGTTTCACCTTCTCGGTTGAATCGACCACCATCTCTGGTCCCAGTAAAGCTCTCTCTCCTACATCGTCCCATGATAGTGGGGTACGACATCTTCGTCCATATAAAGCCTCAAATGGAGTCATTTCAATACTTGCTTGGTAACTGTTATTATAAGAGAACTCCACAAGATGTAGATAATCTTTCCACGATCCTCCAAAATCCAGAACACATGTACGGAGCATATCTTCAAGTGTCTGAATTGTACATTCAGATTGTCCATCGGTTTGGGGATGATAAGCTGTGCTGAATTTGAGTTGAGTCCCTAAGCTAGCTTGTAAGCTCCTCCAGAAGTGAGAGGTAAATCTTGAATCTCGGTCGGAGACAATACTTACTAGAACTCCATGCAATTTAACAATCTGTCGAATATATAAATCTGCCAACTTTTCCGTAGGTAGCCCTACTTTGAAGGGTAGAAAATGTGCAGACTTGGTCAGCCTATCCACTATCACCCAAATTGCATCCCTCCCACTAGGTGTCCTTGGAAGCCCAGAAACAAAATCCATAGTAATATGTTCCTACTTCCACTCCGGAATGGGTAGTGGTTGAAGCAATCCCCCAGGTCTTTGTCTTTCAGCCTTGACTTGTTGGCACACTAAGCAACGAGATACGAACTTGGCTACTTCTCTTTTCATGCCATACCACCAAACATGCATCCTTAGGTCTTTGTACATTTTGTTGGCTCCTGGATATATAGAGTATTGTGATCTGTGTGCCTCTTGCATAATTTCTTCTCTTATATCTCCTTGAGGTACACATAATCTATCTCCATGTCTTAGTGATCCATCTTCATGAATTTTGAATTCCTCCAATAATCCAGCTTGTACTTGGCCTCGAATGCTTCGAAGGCCTTCGTCTTGAAACTGAGTCTCCTTAATCTTATCCATTAAGGTAGATTGGATCTTCAAATTCATCATTTGACCTTCTATTCCTGGAATATTTACCTCAATACCCAAACTTTCCAAGTCCTCGAGCAAGTGTCGGTCCATCGTCAAGTACATTGCCATAGGATATCTGCTTAGAGCATCAGCAACTACGTTGGCCTTCCCCGGATGATATTGAAGGGTGATGTCAAAATCTTTTATTAACTCCAGCCACCTTCTTTGCCTCATGTTCAGCTCTTTTTGAGTAAAGATATATTTTAAACTTTTGTGATCTGTAAAGATTTATACCCTTTCTCCATAAAGATAGTGCTTCCATAGCTTAAGAGCAAAGATAACAGCTGCTAATTCTAAGCCATGAGTTGGATAGTTCTTTTCATGAGGTCGAAGCTGTCTAGAATCATATGCTATTACTTTTTTGTTCTGCTCCAATGCACAACCTAGACCTTTTCCAGAAGCATCACTATATATAGCGAATCCTTCGGTTCCAGATGGTAAGATCAGAATAGGGGCAGTAGTCAGCCTTTTTTTTAATTCTTCAAAAGCATGTTGACATTCATCAATCCATATAAATTCTTCATTCTTCCTTGTCAATTTCGTCATTGGTTCAGCAATTCTAGCAAAGTCCTTCACAAACTTTCGATAATAGCCAGCTAGTCCCAGGAAACTTCTAATTTCTGCTACAGAGTCTGGAGTGGGCCATGATTCTACTGCTGCTACCTTCTTAGGATCTACTGCTATGCCATCTCCAGTTACAACATGTCCCAAAAAATTTACTTTGTCTAGGAAGAATGCACATTTAGATAGTTTTCCATAAAGTTTTTCCTTCCTTAATGTCTCCAATACTAGCCTCAAGTGCTCTTCATGTTCTTCTGGAGTCTTGGAATAAATCAAAATATCATCAATAAAAACCACTACAAATTTGTCTAAATATTGTTGGAAGACTCTGTTCATTAAATTCATAAATACTGCTGGAGCATTAATTAACCCGAACGGCATCACTAAGAATTCGTAGTGTCCGTTCTGGGTATTGAAAGCAGTTTTAGGGATGTCTTCCTTCCTCACCCTTACTTGATGGTAACCAGACCTCAAGTCAATCTTCGAAAATACCCTAGCTCCACTTAATTGATCAAATAAATCATCTATCATTGGTAGGGGATACTTATTCTTGATTGTTAAAGCATTCAAAGCCCTATAATTAATACACATTCGAGATGTTCCATCCTTCTTTGGCACAAATAATACTGGAGCTCCCCAGGGTGAAACACTAGACCTAATGAAGCATTTGTCTTCTAACTCTTTTATCTGCTTATTTAATTCTACTATCTCTTTCTTGTTGATTCTATATGGATTTTGAGATACTGGCGCTGCTCCTAGCACTAAGTCAATAGAGAATTCAACTTCTCGGTCTGGGGGTAATCCTGGGAGATCCTCAGGGAATATCAAGATATTCAGAAATGATAGGTAGTGGCAATTCTTCTGGTACTAGGGCTCCATAAATTTGGTTACCACCCCATTCTCTAGAACCTCTAGTGAATTCAAATTCTGGCTTATCAGGGGGCCTAAAGATTACGCTACCCCCGTGACAATCTATAGTGGCATGATACTGACTCAACCAATCCATACCCAGAATAATGTCGAAACTGGGAATTGGCATTACGAGTAGCCTAGCATATAATTCTCTCCCACATAGTGTAATAGGACAATTGTTATATGCATCACTAACCGGGATAATTCCTTCACCGGTAATGATCTTATAATAATTTCTAAGAGGTTCTGTGACTAAGCTATGCTTCATAAGAAAATCTACGGACATGAATGAATGTGACACTCCAGAATCAAATAAAGTAATGGCTAGTACTGAATTTATAAGTACAGAACCTGTTATCACATCTGCTGTGGCTTCAGCTTTCTCTAGAGTCATTGTAAAAGTACGGCCTTGTTGAGGTGCACCCCTCTGTTGCTGATGCTGGTGCTGAGCAAAGCGTTATTGTTGAGTTGGGAGTGGGGGTCCTCTCTGCTGCGCTGCTGGGGGCCTGGCCTGAACTGAAACTTTTTGTGCAGCTGTGCGTCCTTGAGCAGCAGGACAGTCCTTCATTTGATGTGCTGCTGATCCACAATATAGACAGGCACCTAGCCTCTTTCTACAAACTTGCCAAGTGTGACCTTGTTTTTGACAATAGCTACAAGTGGGAGCTTGTTGGTTCTGTCCTTGAGTTTGGTGTTGGGGTGCTGTGGCTCGAGGGAGAGGATACTGGGTTTGTTGCGGGGCCCTCTGCTGTAGTTGTGGTTGGAATGGGCGTTTGTGGGGTCCCATACTTCCAGCATCTCTTTCCCGCTTTAGTCTAGGTCCCATGTCTCTTTCAATCCCTTGTGCCACGCTCAAGATTTTTTCGTATGTACGAGCTCGGCTAGTGGTGACAACAAGGCGAATATCAGGAGACAACCCCTTCTTAAATCTACGGGCTCTATCTTCAGGGTACGAACCATATATTCTGTAAAGTGGCTCAGTCTGCTAAATTCAGCAGTGTACTCATCAACAGAAAGATTACCTTGTTCCAGCCTCTCGAATTGACTTTCGAGAGCTTCTTGAGCCACTTCGGGATAGAACTTCTTCTTGAACAGCCTCTTAAAATCCTCCCAAGTGAGCTCAGAAGCAGATAACTGAGGTTCATCTCTAAACCAAGTCCGAGCTATGTCGAATAGTTGCAGGCTTGCAGATTCCACCTTAAGATCATCAGGGACCCGAGCAGTTTTTAGGAGTCGCTCCACATTATCTATCCATTCATCGGCATAGAGAATACCTTCAGTCCCATAGAATTCCATGGGTCCAAGGTTCTTGAAGTCCTTGGCATTTCCTGGCCTCTTTTGTGGTGCCTCTTGGGATCGAAGAGTATCTGAAAGGCTAGTTCGTAGCAGGGCAGTCTGTTCCCTTTGGGATTCTATAAGTCCCTGGAATACTCCGAGTAGCTGCGCTCCATCCATAGTAACTGTCGGAGTAGTTGGAGGCGGAGGGAGCGCAAGGGTTTCAGGCACAGTCTGTTCGACGGGTTCGGATGTGCCTCCTACGGTATTCCATGTCTGAACCATTCTGAAAGGTTAAGGGATAGTAGGATTAGAATAGATTACTTGGAAATCAAGGATGATAGGAAAATTTACTAGGAATGATGTCAAGATTTGAAATAAAAGATCCTATTCTGTGAATGATCTTTTCCTAAAATCCTCAATCTTATTTCATACTCTGTCCTACGATATTACACTATTTAAGGATTTTAGACCTGCATGGGCCACCATAAAAATGTGTCACGACCCGCACCCAGATAATTCAGGCACCGGTTCGCGAGTACGTCCAGCCTACGCCGCAGTGTCGGCGGTAGTACGCTGTCTAGATCATATTCACAAGTAATTTAAAATCTAGCACATTCACAAGAATAAATAGGCAAGGATAATAACAGGAAATAGGAATGCTAAGATTTCATAAGACAAATTTTGTGACATCCAAATCCACAGTTTAATACAGAACCAGAAGATAAATCGGGGACAAACCCGAGTACTATACTGAAAGAAAATACTATCTAACTGGCTAACTACTCCTCAAAAGTAGTCTCCTGAGTAGGTACCGGCTCCTCAATAGTATCATCTGCTACGTCATATGGGCCATAAAAGGTGGAGGCATAGTCCTCATCATCGCCTAAATGTCAACGGATCCAGTCAGGAAAGGAGCAAAGTACCAATACACAATAAGCTTAAACTAAATAATTATGACAAGTAGTAAAAACTGACTAAGTATTAAGATAAAATTTTATACATAATAAGTAGTAAAATTAACTAAGGGCTAATTGCTATAAATCAGGGATATGAGTTAAACAGGAAGATAATGAGACAAGAAAATGGAACTGCAACAAGACAAAAAAACTATGTGTGTGAAATTGTGTATTTAGAATACATAGTTGGCATGTAGGGGGTTATAAGGCTAATAAGGCACGTCATAGACGGCTAGCAGTCAGGGACAATCGAGTATAAGGCTGATGGTACAGTCGCGTACTCAACAGCTAGCAGTCATGACATGGTGGAAAGGGTAGACCACATGCCTCCTAGTATCCTCCCTTCCGACACGAAAATCGAGACATGAAATCCAAATTCTAACACTAAGTGTAATCATCCAATGGTGCTAGTAGAGCAAGGAACTAATTATCATAATATAAAGAATAAACTTGAAGTGCAGGTATTTGCCTGATGTTTGGATTTTAACTACGGTTCTGTCCTCGGGAAATTTCCAGATATGCCTCCGGATGCTGAAATAATAATTACCATCATGCTCAGAAGATATCAAATAGCTAGAAATGTCTGTTCTTGCGTCCAATTTGGACACAGGGGCAAAAAATGACAATTTTGGGTCAAAACGGAGTCCGCATGTGGGCCCGCTTTGCACCGAAAAACATGTCAGGGTCAAAGGTCTCCAAATTCGTCCAACTTAGTGTCAACAAGTCAGGAACGCTGATACGAACTCAACAGAACTTCCAAAATTAGATTCCGATGAGTCGGTCACAAAATCGCCCGTCGAGTGGGGCCTGCGGGGCCCACGACATGCGATTTCGTCAATGTTCTCGGATTCGAACCAAACTTGGGTCACAGGACCAGCGTATTGCTACGAGTCCGATAGCGCAAGTTTCATTTCGATCCGACGTGTGTACACAAAGTTATGACGTATTCCAGGAAGGGCGGATACGGGACGGTGTCCGCGGATACGTGTTGATTTCGGTGTGCACGCACATCCGAATCGACTTCCGCGAAATCCCACACGTCCGTATCAACGACGTGCACGTATCTTTGAAGACCATGTGCGACCAAGTCGTCCCGTTTGGCGGGGCGTACTCAGTTCCGGGATAAAACAGGATATTGTTTTTCCTATTTTTGGATCGCGATTCGCGATCACCACAGGATGCGATGCACCGAGCGGTTTACACGGGCACCGAGGGGGTCATGCAGGCTGCGCGTTGTAATTTACGGAATTGAAAATGGGATTACGAGCAGAAAGTTACGAGTACCTGAACAGGGCTCTAAAATAACGTTTACTCGTGTCCGCGTCGACACGAAGGGCCGTGTCCTGACCGCGTCCGTGTCCGGCTAGGGTTCTGATGAACCGGCTGGAGAGGATGGTCGCGCCGTGACCGGCTGAAGGGGAGGATGAACAGCCGGGGTCGGGGACGCTCAGTCGGTCGGTGTCGGCTCCGCCTGGGGAGGGTCGGCTCGGCGGGGCTTTAGGCAGCGGAGAGTGGGCGTGGGGGCAGCTCCTACCGGGAGGGAAGGGTCGGCTGGGCTCCTGGTGAGAAGGGTAGGAGGCCGGTGGCGAGGGTGGTGGAAGAATGAGAGGGTGCGGGGCAAGGTCGGCTGCGCGGAGGGGCGGTCGACCGGAGTTAGGGTTCCGGCGGCTGGGCTCGATTTGGGGGGGGAGATGAAGGAGGAGGACCGGAGGGGAGGTTTAAATAGGAGGAGCTGCGGGGGGGTCGAGGCCGGGAATGGCGGAGGCAAGGGGGTCGTGGCGCAAGGGCCGCGGGAGTCGCCGACGTCGTGGCCGGAGCGGTCGGCGTGGGACGCGGGCCAGTCGCGGGGGTGGAGAAGGGTCGTACGGGTCGGGCGGCTGGGTCCGGGTCTGGCCGACCCGACCCGACCCGCTAGCCACGGATGCTTGGGTTTGGGCCCGAATGGGCTGAGCCGCGGTTTGGGCCGGGGTTTGGGTTTATAAATACCTAATTAAATAATAATAGATAAATAATTAAATAATTAGTTTTTAGGTGTTTTATATTAGGTCCGGGGCCCAATAAATTCCAGAAAAATTACCCTAAGTCCAGTTTTTAATTTTATACCATAAAATATTATTTCCATAATAGTTTAACACCAATTAACAGCATTTAAAAATCTTTAACTCCCAATTACCTTGGTTCATCTTCCAGAAAAATACCATAAAATTAGAGAAATTATATTAAAATTATTCTGAAAAATCAAGGTGTTTACACGTGGGGAAGAAGCTGGTCGGGGTTAAGGTGGAGTGGGTGATCGTGTTCGACTGGAGGTGCTGTGGGAAGTCGGGGGGAAGCCGATAGAGTATCAGAGATTTCTGGCGGGATGTTGGAGGTTGGCCGCCGGGGTCGGGTCGGTCGACTGGAGGCCGGGGTTGATGCTCGGCCGGAGTGTTGATGAAGACGATGGTGGTGGTGGGATGAGCAGCTGGAGGTGGAGGTAATGTCGGATGTGGTGGTTGCGTTGGTATGCTGAGGAACTACAGCAGTGGCGGTGATGTGTTATGGTGGCGAGGTGAAGCTCGTGGCAGCGGCCGGAGGGAAGTGGGCTTGGCAGCAGTCGGGGATGGCACAGCGGGGGTTCAGCGGGTGGCCGATGGAGGGACTCGGCCGGGGTCGAAGTGGAGTAGAAGTCGGGGAAGGCACGGCGGGTGGCTGGAGTAATGAAGTGGAGGGTGGGCGGTTAAATAAATGGAGGAGGTGAAGTGGAGTAGAAGAAGAAGAAGAAGAAGAAGAAGAAGAAGAAGAAGAAAGGAAGAAGAAGAAGAAGAAGAAGGAAAGATGTGTTCGGCTAAAATTTTGTGAGGAGGGAGGAGAGAGAGAGGGTTGTGTTCTCTAGGTTTGGGAATTAGAGCCAGCATTGGGAAGAGTGTGGTGATAGAGACATTTTATAGGGAGTTGTGTGAGGGTTGTGTGGTGTGGATGAGCCCCAATTTGAATGGATGGTGAGGATTTCATATGGCGAAAAAATTTCATCCAAAGGAGAGAGAGTGGGGATGGGCTTGACCGGTCAAAGAAGAGGGGGCTTGTTCATTTGGTCTTGACCAATGAGGTTATGACACATATTACAACATTTGCAAATAAGCCCCTTAATTTTGGGTATTTGCACAAACACATGAAATAATGCAAAATTTGTGGGGGAAATAGTGTTTGGTGTTTTGTAGGGTGAGGGGATATTGTGTATTTTGCATGGACTTAATTCAAGGGACATTGGAAATAAATTGGGATTAAAAATAGGATTAAACAAAGTTGGTATCCCCAATTTAATTAGAATAAAATTGTCATGTGCTCTTAAATTAAATGGGGGCACATGGGATCTCAATTGGGAGTGACACAAAGGTCATGAATGGTGTAGGCTTGGTGTCAGTCTTGGACCATTTTATTGGTCCGGCTCAACGGGTTGAGTTGGTGTCTCAAAATTGATGGCAATGACACAGGTGTGCGACACATGATTAAATATGGATTTTGATTACGGAAAATTATGCAATTAAATTAGAGCACAAGGAATTATGATTTTGGGTGACGAAAAAGTCCAACGCCTAAATTGGCGTGTCAAGTCAAGAGTGCAACAATCTGTTAGAAATTATGGGCTGATGTTGGGCTCCGAATATTTTAACAACAGTAGGGTGCACCAAGGGTTTAATTAAAGACTTAGACATCTGTATCCTTAATTCTAAACCTCAAACATCCGCTGCTAAACCAAAATTTTCTAACCCATAATCCGTCTATCTATAAAAATAAATGAGGAAATTTACAGCATTATGCAGTTGGCATTTGGTATAGCAATGCACAGGAAAGGAGGCTCGTGTTCAGATACCAGGAAAGGTTATTGCACTGTATAAGTTGGTGTATGATACACAGATGAATGTAGGATATAGGCAGGGTTAATAGCTCTTGGTTGCAGGTATGATATAGGAGTATCAGACCAGGGTGTATCAATATACATGGAGCATGCATGGGTGCAAGTATCTGCAGTACAAATAACTGGTGTTGGCCATATAGGTTTGGGTTCAATTGGTTATGGAGGTTTAAACAATAGTGTTAAGGTAATGGCTTTAGAGTTGAGATGTGTATTATTGGGTATTTGAGCATCTCAAAACTACATACTAGGGTGGTATCTCTTGATACCATGAGGGTAAGGTGAACTATGAGTATATGGCTAAGGTAATGTGGGGTATCTAGCTACTAAGGTAATAGGTAGTTGTGATACAGAGATATCATAGAATATTGGTAAATAAGTTAGAGTATTGCTACTAGTATATATATATATATATATATATATATATATATATATATATATATATATATATATATATATATATATATAGTTGACCTAGTAATAACTAGTATACTTTAATATGAATGAGAATATCTAGATACAACCTAGTTTAGACTTAATATCACTTTTATGACCCTATAAACCAACTTTATAGATATTTTAGAACCTGAATCAAGGTATTGACCCAGTTTGACCATGACAACCTAGTTAACCTAGTACAGCCCTAGAAATGGCCTATAAATATTATCCTAGCTAGTTAAGCATGATAATTATTTTTATATCACTCCTTAACACTATTATTCCTTATTTAGGTCAGTGTGACTCCGGTATGGACCTTGATCCTCATACACTACTCAGGACCACAGGCGAGTACATTCTCTAACAATTTTCATTATTTTGATCATTACTATGATTCTAGTTGTAATTTATACTTGACTCAGACACAGCGGATACACGGGATAGTATCATAGATACCTGTCATGAGGAGTCATGATTAGAATTCATTGTACTAGCTGGGAACGGGGAAATATTAGCAAGTTATGTGATCATACCCCACTTTACATGCCTCATAGCTCACCCCACACATCATTAGGGTGTAGCCTGACCATTTACATGCCTCATAGCCTGTTATATATGATTAGCCTAACTTTTGCTCGCATCATAGCTAACCAGATGGTTAGCCTAACCTCATATGTATCATAGCCAATCATATATAACAAGCCTGATCTAGTTCCAAGTTGATCACATAGCAAACTGATATTTTATAACACTTAGCTAAAAAATTTATTCTTTTATTTTAGTACCTTCATTTCTAGTATTCACATATATTTGTTCATTGCTAGTTATTTCTATATAATGATTATATGTCCCTCCAGATTTATATTCCAGTAACTTATTCTATTATGTATTTTCTTACAATATTTTATAGTTCTTATCAATATAATTGAAATTGTTGTTAGTGTTTGTGCTTCGCTCCAATCCTGACCGGATAATATTTTCAGAGAATCTTGAGGATTTATGTCCTACCCATTACGGTCCAAGAGTAGATGGTGATTACATCCCAGAGATTCCAGAGGAGCCACTCTCCTTAGAGGAGACACCACCCACAGTTGTTTAGACATCACTTAGCCTAGTTTATTTATGTATCGGATTGTTCTAAACTTTGAGACTTGAGTTGTATTATGTTGAGACCTTATTTATGTTGAGATAGCTAGACTCTAGACTTTTGTTATTTGAGTTGTGTTCTAGACTTATGTCAGAGCTTCTTTATATATTTTTATATCTTATCATGCCATTTACCTTCTTATAGTTATTGTGATTGAGTAACTTATGAATTGATGATCAAATGCATATTTATTATCCTTCTTATGGAGTTGAGATCATTGACAGGTTATTTTTGTAAGTTGAGTTGGTAGTATTGAGACCTAGACAACGTTCTACCGTCGATGTTGTAACGTAGGATGGAGGTACCCACGGCTCATGCCCAAATTTTGGGTGTGGGTCATGATACGTTTTAGTGGTGGCCCATGCAAGTCAACTCGAGAAGAGTAAGATTAGGTCGCAACTAGTGCAGTATCATAATAGTGCTCAGACTTAGAGTACTATTGCGAACATGAGATAGGGAATAGTTGAGAGTATGCTCAATCACAACTAGAAAATTTCCAATTTTATTTTGCTATTCTGAATGATTGCTTCTTTTAAAATTTTACTGTCCTTCTTTGATGATATCGTATCTTTTGCCTTAATTGATTTCTTCTATGGATCTGTCTTCAAGATGCCACCGAAGACTAGGTCGTTAAGTTTGGGACCCGTAGCTTTTGAAAGTTCTGCTACCTCTCAACCTACTACCCAGACAGCTGGAATTGCTCATCCTACTTTACCTGTTCATGTAGGAGTTTTCACAGTCTTCGGGGGTCCTCCCCCCACCTGTCCAGAGGGTTATCCCGGCTGTTACGGAGGACCTTTCACCACCACAGAATCTATTTTTCGGAGGTGTGCCCGCTGACGGGATACAGATATTTGTATTGATCCAGGAGAAGTTCTTTTTTGACGTAGCCCTGGGAGCCTTGGAGAGTCAGTTCCATGACTTAGTCCAAGGGAACATGTCGGTTAACGAGTACGCCGTAAAATTTTGTTGCTTGAGTTATTTTGCACCATCGATGATTCGAGACCCAGGAGATCGAGCCCAAAAGTTTAGAAAGGGGCTGATGAGAGAGATCAAGTCAACTACTTCTGGACGTTGCACTGCTACCATTGGGGACATTCTGATGGATGCCCAGATTATTGAGGATGATCTAGACCTCAGGCCCAAGAGAGGATGCGACGTTTCTGGAGGAGCAAGTGGTAGTGCGGGATCAACCAAGCGTTCCCACTTCCAGCAGCAACAGAGGCCGTATCAGCACTAGAAGCACCAGGCACAAGCTCGAGGATATATCTAGCAACAGCCGCAGAGGTAGACCCAGCCCGATGTCCAGTGTGCGTACTGCGGGAAGGCGGGAGACACGAAAGATATCTGCAGAAAGAGGCTAGGTAAATGTTTTGTCTTATGGATCGTCAGCACACCAGTTGAGAGATTGTCCGTCTATTCAGACTCGTCCAGGTCAGGGTAGAGCAGCCGCTCAGAGGGGACCTGCCAGAGCACCTACTGCACCAGGAGGCTAGTAGAGAGGACCACCACTTTCGCCATAGCAGCAGAGGTTTGACCAGCAGCAGCAGCAGCAGCAGCAGCAGCAGAGAGGTGCACCCCAGGGATGAGCGTATGCCATGACGGCCGAGGAGACCAAGCCAGCATGAGACATGATATCAGGTTCAGTTCTTCTCGATTCTATTCTAGTACTTACATTATTCGATTCTGGCACTTCTATTAGTTTCGTATTTGCACCTTATGCTCTTAAGCATCATTTAGAGGCGGAACCCTTAGATAAGACTTGCAAGATCACGACTGGCGGAGGCATTATCCTAGTCAGTAATTTTTGTAAGGACTGGAGAGTTTCTTTGGGAGGCCGAGAGTTGAGTGTGTGCTTACTCGTAATACCACTTCCGGGATACGATATTATACTCGGGATAGATTGGTTGAGTAGGCACCATGCTACTATAGATTATCGTGGAGGCAGAGTGATATTTTGACCGCCCGGAGAGCCAGAGTTTGAGGTTGCTAGAGGAGCAACGGAGTGGAGCAGGGGCACCATTTGTGGAGCCAGGATGGAAGATAAAAAGTTGCCACATCCTATGATAGTGGAGTTCCTGTATGTCTTTCCAAAGGAGTTTTCAGGTTTGTCGCCAAACAGAGATGTCAAGTTCTCTATAGACTTGGTGCCAGACGCAGAGCCAATATCACAGCACGTCTATAGGGTCAACAACAGTGAACTGGCAGAGTTGAAGAAGAAGATTGATGAGCTACAGGATAAGGGCTTCATCAAATCCAGTTCATCACCGTGGAGAGCTCCGATATTGTTCGTACCGAAGAAGGATGGGTCGGTACGCATATGTATCGACTACAGAGCTCTGAACAACCTCACTATCAAGAATAAATACCCGCTGCCGAGGATAGATGATCTCTTTAATCAATTGAGCGGAGCGAAGGTATTCTCAAAGATAGACTTGAGATCAGGCTACCACCAGGTGAAAGTGAAGAAAGAAGACATTTCGAAGACAACTTTTTGGACTCGATATGGCCAGTTTGAGTTCATGGTGATGTCGTTTGCATTAACTAATGCACCGACAGTATTCATGAACCTGATAAACAAGGTATTCCACCAGTACCTTGATAAGTTCGTGGTTGTGTTCATCGATGACATTCTTGTGTATTCAAGGACCCCAGAGGAGCATGAAGAGCACCTGAGGATGGTTTTGGAGACTCTCAGGAAAGAGGAGTTTTACGGGAAGCTTTTAAAGTGTGAGTTCTTCCTTGACAAGGTTGAATTCCTTCGGCATGTGGTGACGGGTGACAGGATCTTAGTTAACCCGAAGAAGATTATGGCAGTAGAGTCGTGGGCCACTCCCAGTTCGGTGGTTGAGATCATGAGTTTTCTCGGAGTAGCATGTTACTACAGGAGGTTTGTACAAGACTTCTCCAGGATTGCAGAGCCGATGACTAGACTGACTAGGAAAGATATGGATTTTGTCTGAAGAAAAGACTGACGATAACTCCAGTATTGACATTGCCATCGGGGACAGGTGGATTCACTATTTATAGTGATGCTTTAGGGAAGGGTTTGGGTTGCGTTCTTCAGCAGCACGAAAAGGTGATTGCCTATGCTTCCAGGCAATTACGTTATCATGAGAAGAACTACCCCACCCACGATTTGGAGTTGGCTGCAGTTATCTTTGCTCTAAAGCTGTGAAACACTATCTGTACGAAGAGCGTGTGGAGATCTTCACAGACCACAAAAGCTTGAAGTATGTGTTTACACAGAAAGAGCTGAACATGAGGCAGAGGAGGTAGTTGGAGTTGATGAAGGACTTCGATATTACATTACAGTACAACCCAGGAAAGGCCAACGTAGTCGCCGATGCCTTGAGCAGGTATCCGATGGCTATGTACTTGATGACAGACAGACACTTGTTGGCCGAACTTGAGAGCTTGAAAATTAAGGTACTAGTTTCTGGTATCGAGATTCAGATATGGGAATTATAGATACAGTCTGAGCTGATGGACAAAATCAGAGCTACGCAGTATGATGAAGATGATCTGAGGAGTATCAGGGCACAGGTTTGGACAGGATTATCAGAGGACTTCACTATTGTGGATGATGGATCTTTGCGGCAGGATACTAGGATATGTGTACCGAGCGGGGAGCTGCGCGAGGAGGTTTTGCAGGAGGCGTATTGCTCTCAGTACTCGATATATCCAGGTGCCAATAAGATGTATCGAGACCTGAGAGAGCACGTTTGGTGGTATGG
Source organism: Iris macrosiphon (assembly GCA_036927795.1). Lineage (NCBI taxonomy): Eukaryota > Viridiplantae > Streptophyta > Magnoliopsida > Asparagales > Iridaceae > Iris > Iris macrosiphon. Next base: position 143,852,549 of record JAYESA010000009.1, on the reverse strand, counting down.
TATAAAAAGTGAGGTAGAATATTTTGTATCTAGGTATTTAGTATGCCAGTAGGTAAAGACAGATAGACAGAGGCCAGGTGGATTACTTCAACCTTTACCCATCCTAGAGTGAAAGTGGGAGCATGTGACTATAGATTTTGTTTCAGGGCTTCCGCATTCTCCAGGAGAAAAAGATGCAATTTGGGTCATCGTAGACTGGTTGACCAAATCAACCCACTTTTTACCATTCAAAGTAGGTACGTAGACGGAGAAGCTAGTGGAGATGTATGTGCGTCAGATTGTCAGATTATATGGGATTCATGTAAGCATCATCTCAGATCAGGTTAGTCGTTTCACTTTCTACTTTTGGAAGAGTTTGTAGGCTAGCTTGGGCACTTAGCTCAGGTTCAGTACCGCATATCACCCCCAAACAGACGGGCAGTCAGAGAGGACTATTCATACTCTCGAGGATATGCTACACAGTTGCGTGCTGGATCTCGGAGGTTCTTGGGAGGATCATCTACACCTGGTAGAGTTTGCTTACAATAACAGCTACCAAGCTAGTAATAAAATATCACCATTCGAGGCTCTGTATGGATGAAGGTGTCGTACACCATTATCTTGGGATAATGTCGGAAAGAGAGCCTTATTGGGACCAGAGATGGTCGTGGATGCAGCTGAGAAGGTGAAGCTTATCAGGTATAGACTTCGAGTGGCGCAGGATAGACAACGGTATTGGGCTGACAGCCACCGTAGACCTTTGGAGTTTGAGGTATGGGTTTTGTTGAAATTGCTTGTGATTGCTTGCTTTAGATTGCGTATTAAGGCTGTATTTATTCTAGGTTGGCGATTTGGTGTTCTTCCAGATTTCTTCGACACGGGACACGATTCACTTTGGTGGAGGCGGAAAGCTTAGTCCACGGTACATCAGACCTTTTGGTATTCTTGCGAGGGTCTTTGCAGTGGCCTACAGGCTAGACTTGACGTCTGCACTAGAAGGAGTACATGACGTATTCCATGTGTTACAGTTGAGACGATACGTGGTAGATCCTAGTCACGTACTAGATCACTCGAAGATCGAGGTTGGTCTGACTCTCAGCTATCCTGCGCAGCCCGTAGAGATTTTGGATCACAGGGAGAAGGTATTGCGGAACCAGACTATTCCTTTGGTTCATATTGCATGGAGACATCACTCTCCAGGTGAGTCAACCTGGGAGAGGGAGGACAAAATGTGCGAACAATACCCATATCTCTTCGAGCCTTGAGGTATTGTTCTTATTGTTTTGATTGTGCTCTTATGCTAGTTTAGTTCAATTTTGAGAACAAATTTTTTTAGGAGGGTAGACTTGTCACTACCACATTTCTAGAGTAGGAGTATTATTTTTATTTGTAATATTTATATATATGGTGTTTATAGATACATAATATATTATATTATTAATAGTATGGATGAGTGGGCTAGACTTAATGTGACCATTAGACTCAACCTTAGACTAGATATTTTTGGCCCCACTAGTTAATCCCTTTTCATTTAATTAGAAACTTATTAAACCCTCACTTGGAATAAAAACCCCACTTATTGAAAAATACTCCATAAAAATCATTGAGGGCAAATGGGACTTTATGCATTAGCTAGCCCTGGGTCCTCATGTGGCCGGCCCTATATAGGAGAGGGGGAGCCTTCCTCAAGTGCATTCTTTTATTCATGAAACCCTAGGTTTAGTTCTTCCCCAAAACTTTATTCCTCCACCAAATTTCAGAAATTAAACCTTAATCCCTCTCATTTTTTTCATCAAAGAAGCCTAGAAACTTAGGTTTCAAGGAGCATTGGAGAAGAAGAGACTTGGCTAGAAAATCCTTGACTTTACATTGGGAATCCATATCCCAAGAGGTAAAATTTTGAAATCTTTCCTTTAAATTCTGAGGTGCAACGCCTGGAAAAAGGGCGTTCACTCAACGCAAGAAATATGGGGTGTTACACTCCATCTGCCCATTAATATACGACTACCAGTCTTAGAGCGAGAATGGCATGAGGAACATAAAATGCTACATGACATCTTGCTCGTACATGATTAACACTGCGAGAGGTTCCGTCCAGATCGGATCAGTCCCGGTGCCCCGGAGACCGTCCGCGGAACGAGATTCGAGAATCTCACTTGTGCACCAAGTTGTCCATGACATGCAAGTCTTGGGTCTTCCAGATTCACGACATGACATGATAATTCTTGATTCTTGTTCTGAATGAGCATGGCTCCACGAGCTGTGATTCTTGCTTTACTTGACATGATGCAATCCCTTAGTTCAGAAAATGCCTTGCCGACCTAACGGTCATGAATACTTTTAGGTTCATACTTACACAGTACGACTATTTGATAGTCTTTTGGCTAGACTAGATGAATGCAAGACACAAATTAATTTACTTGATTGTGGCATAAAATTATGTGACAAGTAATAAAAATAAAGAGCGCGTACTAGTTAGCACGTAAGTCAAGCAAGCATTGAAAAAGTGAAACATAAGCATAAGAAAACTTGCGGCATAGTCTACTTTAGAACATAAGCGATTACGCTAGCACGAATCTAAGGGAAAGTGCAAGGAGTGAAACAGTACAGGGACATATCGGGCTACATAATCTATAAGACGAGCAGTGCAAACATGTGAAGCAGTGTACTACGAAGAGTATATAATGATCTACTCGGAGCATTAGCGGATTCTACTAGCATGAAGCTAAGGTAGCATGCGAGGGTCCAATTATAGCCAAGTTTTATTTCCAATTTCTAACACAAGCAATACAAGAAAGGATTATTTTCTTAGCTAGGTGTGTTGTATTATTTATTAGCATGTAAGAGGTTATCGTCTAGCGATATAGCATGTATCATCCAAGTTTTATGTATGCAGGCTAAGAAAAGATAAGTTTATCGTAGCCACCCACCTTATCGATGTTTCGTCTAGGCCAAGCGATACTCCGAGCTAGCCTTTGAAAGTATAAGTCTGAACTCCTGAATGGCCAAGTCTAAAAATTTTTGCCTCAAGCAAGTCTTCTCGCTGAGCAAAGCTGGTCGGGTCATCGCACTTGCGCCTTTTGAATTGGCTCTCCGCTTGAGCAAAATGGGTCGTTATATTTTAAGCTTGTTTAGAACTTGGTAATTTCGGATTTGGTGGATGGAATAGTATAGATCTAGATTTTTATAAATGTGGGTTTTCTCGATATTTTCTTGGTGTTGATCTTCAAAAGCTTGTTGTTTTTGAAACCTTATTTTCTATGTGATAAGGCATTTTATTTCAAACAATTTGGCTTTTCAATCGCTTGATTTGGAGTTAAGATAAGAATTTTATGGAAAAAAAACTAGTTTTTGGATTCTTGGAGTTTTTCTTTGGCCGAACTGCTGTTCTGGGACGATGGAGTACCATGCGGCCCAGCAATATGCGCCCCCTCCAGCATGCGCCCATCTTATTAGACGCATGTCTGCTTTGTGCATGCTTTCAAAAGTCGGACGCATAGTACCTTGAATGCATAGAAATTCACTAAGTCCTGACTCCATGCGACCAGGAGATTATGCGACCACAAGCCATGTGTCTACAAGACTTTTGTGTCTCTGCAGACTTTATGTGCTTTTGTCTTTTCTCTTTGACACTTATGCCTTGTTACATCAATCACTTTTATGTCACTTCCCTGACACTTTATTTATTGCCCATCACTTCGGCCCTTGTCCCAAGTAGTGGACTTTTGCCCGAGCATGCGACTTGGAGGAGCATGCGACCAGGTTAGAACATGCGACTGGGTTGGTTCATGTGGCATGACCTTCTTGTGAACGACTTAAACATGTATTATCCTTAGTGACTCCATATGTACACGTAGTACATTCTTATTAGGATTATTTATTTTATTTGGAATGTTTCTTATCATCCTCTATGTGGTTGATCATGGTTATTACTTGTGTTATAATTCTAGAGGAGAATGGACTCAGTAACTCGACCCTGTGCTAGAACTTATGCTTATGATTTTGGTAATTGGACTCGAATACTGTATCCATGCTGATACAATCATTGCTTGATATTGTTCACGATCTGTGTACCGGGGTGCAATATACCGTGTTACGTGTTAAGTAATTTATATTTGGGTTGAGCATCAAGAATGCCTCCAAATTCTTGAATACGTGATACTATATATATACTTTTCCCCCAGTACGATATGTGAGTCAAGTACCAAAGCATGGCTAGGATTATTGATTTATTGAATCTTACATACACGCTCAGGTGAATTCAGATTGAACTTCCATGGATTCATATCTAGCGTGCTCGTACTCTGTATGACATCTTAAGAAAAATTCTCTTGCGGCCATGCCTTGAGATTTCAAAATAATATAGGATTAGTTAAGAAACTAAAAGTGGTAGTAACATTGGGAGGATGTCACGACCCACACCCGATGTAAGGATATAAGAATGTGGGTACGTCCAGCCTACGCCGCAGGATCGGTAGTAGAATATTGTCTATGTCATTAATACTATCTAAACATCTCTCACAAAATATATATATATAATGTACCTGTCATGCCATCTCAACTCCAAATGGAGGAACAATATGATAATCAATACTCAATCATAATAAAACTAGAGGAAGAAATAGCACGGTATGGAATAGAAGAAGAAATTGAACCACAATCACAATACAACTCATAACCAAGTCTAATAGACTGGCACAATAGTCTCAAATATAATACATGAAAAATGTCTAAACTAAGACATAACCAATACAAAAGTCTAAACATCTGTAACTAGCTGATCATCCCCCCAGTATCGGCTCCTCCTGAACCACCGTCTCTAACTCTACACCCACTACATCTTGAGGTCCATAGTGTGTAGGGTACAGTCGTCTAAATCATCTAAAAAATATATTCAGTCAGGATTGGAGTGAAGCACACCTCTAACAGCAGTTCTAAGTAAATAATAAAGACTATGTAACAGTAAATAGAGAAAAATACAAAATAAATAGAGCATGAGTAGAAAATATACAGAATATGAAAATGTTATAAATAGTACAAAAGAAATGAGCATCATATGTAAGATTCAGGAAATATAACTATATAAGTGAGTGAGTACTAGCTTCGATATATGATCAGATAGGAAACTTGTACAGGAATAATGGCCTGGCTAATGATACGTGAGGTGTATGATTAACACTAACAGGGTACTTGTACATAAATACTTGTACATGGTGGATATGATCACATATATAACTAACACTCTCCGCCCCCGACTGGTATAGTGGATCCAACCATGGCACGTTGTGACACGGAATTCTCCAAGAATATAGCAAGTCTCCCCAAGAATCAGTGTCTATACAAGTACAAGAGCAACATGCCATGTACAAGATATAATAGGAAATACCGAGAATAATATCTCATGACCGAATCCAAAAAATACTAATCCATGTAACTACGTGTCAAGAAGTCAAGGATATCTACACTAAATACAAGAAGCATAGAAGATATCATAAACGGAAAACTGTCAGAGAATGTACTCGCCTGAGGTCCTGAGCTGACAATACCAATATGTGTCTGGACTGGTGTCATACTGACCTATATATGAAATATCATATTATTGGGTGTAAAGAATGATAAATATGTTAAATGAGTCAAAATACACTTTTTAGGCCATTTCTAAGTCAAAATAGTCAAAATATGTCAACTCTGGGTCAAACTTGGTCAAACTAGCTATTTCTAGGTTGTATGAGTCTATAGCTATGATCTTAGGTCCATATTGTAATGACCTATCCCTTCAAGCGGACAACTGATTCAAACAATGCAAGTGCAACGATTTGACCTGCTTTGCTCAGCGAGAAGACTCGTTTGAGATAAAGGATTTCAGACTTGTCCCTTCAGGAGTTCACACTTAGACTTTCAAAGGCTCGCTCGAAATATCGCTCGACCGAGGCGAATCATCGCTAAGGTGGGTGGCTACGATGAACTTGTGTTTGCTTAGCTAGCACACTTAAATATGGAAGATACATACTAGTCGCTAGGTGAATCACCTCTTGCATGCTAATAAATAATACAACGCACCTAACTAAGGAAATAATCCTATCTCGTATTGCTTGTGTTAGAACATGAAAATAAAACCTGGCTTATAATTGGACCCTCGCATGCTACCTTTGCTTCATGCAAGTAGACCCCACTATGCCTTGAGTAGATCATTATGGACCCTTCGTAATGCACTATTTTACTTGTTTACACTACACGCCTTACATTTTATGTCGCTCGATATGTCCCTGTACGGTTTTAACCCACGCACTGACCCTGTTAGACTCGTGCTAGAGTAGCGGTTTATGGTTCCATAGTTTCGATGCTTGCCTGCTTTATGGGTTAACTAATACTCGCTTGTCTTATTTCAATGCTAGTCTCGTAGATTCATGCCACGGCCTGGAACACAACACGAAACATGATTCACTCACCTGAGATAGGAAGACTATCAAAATAGTTATTCCGAGCCAAGCAATAGAAAACGTGGAACAGCTTTGGGACCGTTAGGTCACCAGAGTAGTTCCTATACCAGGAGCTGCAAAGATAATAAGAGAACATAAAAGTAAGATGCAATTAAAAAATGACTAAAATGAATGGTACTAAGAGAATGGCACAAAAAAGAATGGCTCGAGGAGCCTGTAACAAAGAAAGATGCAAAGAACTAATGAGTCAGTAACGGCCTGTGATGGCTTGTAGTGAGGCTCATTACATGCGCCTACAACCATTGTTGTTTACTCAGAAGAAGAAGATATCAAAAGATAAAAGAAAGAACCAATAAAAAGAGACTCGCTTGGTCGCGAACGCTTGTGCACAAGCTTGATTTCCTACGGATGGGGCATCGGGGAACCATGACCGATCCAGCCTAGGGAAAATCCATCATCGCGCTAGTTGTAGCTAGCACGGATAAGTTCGGTCAGTCACCGAGGCACCGGGACCATCGTCTTATTGCGACTATGTCCATAATGGCGTGTAGGCCAGCGACCCGTTTATATAGATTATGTCAGGCTCGGTTGCGGCAATCCACGTGCGAGTCATTGCATTGCGTCTAAGAAATTTGAATTCAAGTAACCTGAGAAATGAACAAGTAATCTGAGTGACCTGAGTTTTGCAATCATTTGAATAACCTGAGTAACACGCCTGAATCTAAGTAACAAAGTAACTTGTGTTTCATAATTTAAGCAAAATCGTGCACCTGAAATAGAACCTTGCTCACGACACTTGTGTTTGCTTATGTTATTGCCCCTGGATTCATATATATATATTTGTGCTTGATTTAACTTGGTTTTCCTTGGACAGGGAAGGACAAATGATAAGTTGGTAAGCCTCGTTGTGTTACTCTTATATCGCATGACGTACTGCCACACGAGTTAGGCTTTTTATTATGCCATAAAACGGATCCTAAGGCAAGAATAGAAAGATAACTAAATAGTTGGTACACATAACCTATATAACGTGTTTGGATTTGTCGAGCGGGCGAGAAGCCACCCCACTAGTGCATTCATATACTGATAACCCACAAGATTGCTTGCAAAGTACGGAAGAAGCTCGTTCGGTACAGAAACCCCCTTCGTGCGTGCTAAGGGGTGGAGTTCGCTCTAGAGCCTTGGAGCATTATGTCTAGAACTAAAGCACATATACAAGACATAATGTTGGAACATCGCCTATGTATCATTCCACAAATGTAGCCACTTGGCACCCTTTTACTGTTTCGAGAGAGAGGGCTTGAGCGACTTATAATCTCGGCCTAGCACCGCTTGTAACATTTGTTCAATATCAATAAAAAGTTTTTTTACTTCTATACTTGTCTTATTCAATGCTTCCGCTATTGACGACTCTGTGAACTTGTTACCAATCGCTTGTCCATTTCTTATTTCGCTGCACTCGGACTATCTGTGTGATTCTGTGGCTTAGACATTTTACCGCATATTCAGATCATGGCCTTGTACGGACGCAGCTTGTGCTCATGCGACATCACGTCCAGATAGGAAAGATCGTCCCGTGGGAGCACTGACGAGGCGATTCGGGCCTAGAAGGGACTGCCAATTACCTGCGGGAGATCGGGGCGTGACACTTATCTATATGATACAAGTCATACTAGCCTATACTAGGTGTTGGGATACCTTAGTATCAATATCACTATACACCTACACTATTTATTAACACTAGATATATGTACACATACACACCTACATTTAACTTGTATATCTGTTATATTAATACTAGTTAGAATATTAATACCTCACTTACATATACATATAAACTAATCAAGCTAAGTACTAACTGTCATCCTAACTCATATACACTAACTTATCAATTCATATTAACTCATAACTTAACCTCAACATATACTAACTAATCAATCTAATACTAACTAATACTTTAATACCTAACTAACTTAACTCAACAAATGATATCATACTAACTTCACTTTCAACCGATGTCATACCATATACACTAACACCTATAACTTACCACTGATATTACTTAACCACAATACATTAACTAACACATAAGTCACTAACATAATATATGACTGGACTAACATCTACTCTAACTGATACAGTTAATACTAACACTAATAATAGGTGTTGCTAATACCTTCCTCCTACTGTAATACATCTTACAGAGTCTTGCATATCCAGCAGTGCATTGACTGCTAATACTCCCTACTAACTGCTCAAGCTATTACTCCATTCCCCACTAGTATTAGTCTTTTACAAGACTGATACACTCCTACTGCAGTCCACCATTGTAACTTTATATTGCAATTGATCCCCTGTTGCAGTGCACCTAAGGCACTGCATATCATTGAGTTGGCAGTTGTTGCTGCCATATGTTGTGTCCGGGCATGGGTACACTTCCCCCAACTGCAACCTCCACATCACTTGGTATTAAATTGATCCTCAAGTATCTCCTGAAGAATGATACATGTCAGGTATCATGACAGATCCCCCATGTTTCTATCAATCACCCTCCTACATACTGAATAATTTCTACTACTGCAACTATAAACATGCACACACTTACGCACACCTGAACACAGTCTCCTCACTGTCTCACAGACACACTCACAAACCTGGAAGCCTTCACACTACTCCAATCCAACTGCCACAAGACAGCAACCTTAACACTGAACATAGTGTTCAGTTCAGACCCCCCCCCCACAGTCCCTGAACATCCATCTCAAAACTGCAGTACCCATATGTGCGCACACACTCCATCTATCTATATATATATCATACAAAAAATATATAAACATACACGCTAATACACCATATATATATACATCTAGATGAACTCCTTAGCTTGGCAATTTAACAAACACTTCAAGTGCAATACCATGATACCTATGATACGCCCTCCCATGAGATACCAAAACTCCTAAATCTCCACACTAAACACTCACACATATCAAATACACATTTATATAACTAATACAACTTGTTACAATAGAAATTGAAGGGAATTAACATATATCACTCACAATGATCCCCATATCACGACGTATCATAAATTATTGCGATACGCCCTACTCGTATCCAATTATGGACATGTATTTAGTACCCCACACTCAATATAAGTCTAATTATATCTAATTGGTCTCATGACACACATTTGATGTGTCAATATCGGAATTCTCACAAATTGGGCACAAAAACCTATGTAGAAACTATAATATAAGTCATATGAACATGGCTCTTGTTCCTATGGATAGATCTAAGCCAATGGAGGTTTCTTAATGGTCAAATGCATGAATTAGAGTCTAATTATGGAGAAAATTCAGAATTTACCAATTGAGAGATGGATTCTCAATGAATCACTCAAATAGACACGATTCGAATATAAGCTCATTGCCAATTCCTCCTTCTCCAAGTGTTCCTTGCAATCTGTAAGCACCCTGATTTTAGAATTTATTAATATTGGTTTTCTGAAATTATTGTGATTAAGGAAAATTTTTATTTATTTTTAGCTAATTATAATATATAATATTTATGAATTTATAATTATGTGTATTTAATTAATTATTAATATTGTGCAAAACTATATTTTTGGGTGTACAACTATTATTAGTGTATTGTGTAATTTTTTTGAAATTTATTGAGGTCTAAAACTATTTTTTAATGGCCACACACACACACACACACACACACACACACACACACACATATATATATATATATATATATATATATATATATATATATATATATATATATATATATATAGAGAGAGAGAGAGAGAGAAAAGAATAAAGAAAAAGAATAAAATTAAACCTAATTCTAAACCCTAACCCAAACCCATAACCCGAAACCCACTAACCCAAACCCAAAACCTAAAACCTACCCGTACAGGAGAACCCATCCCTTCCCATCTATATATATACATACATATATATATATATGTAAACAACCAAAACCTAAGCCCTAACCATCACCCACGCCTTCACCATCACCCACGTCTCTACCGCTTCCCGCCGTCTCCATCGCCGCCGACCGCCGCGCCGCAGCAGTGCCGGAGCGCCGTTGCGGCAGCAGCGACAGCAGTAGCAGTTGTGGCCCCCCGTTTGCACGAAGCTTTTGCCCTCCTCGCTTATCCGATTCATGTCCCATCTTTGCTGGTATGTTCACAACCTAACCCTCTAGGATTCTCTTTAAGAGGAACAAATTTAGGAACCCTGGATCGAAAATCGACCGAAAGTTGGCCAAAAAACTGTTCAAAAATAGTTCAGAAATTCAGTCCAAGTACCCTTGTTCATGTCCAGTTTTCTACCAACTCGTTAATTATTTTTAAAATATAATTAAAGAAACTTCTTCATAATATAACCAAGATTTTCACTGTTCATTTAGTTTTTATTAGTTTGCTTTAATGGTTAAATTATTCTGGTTCCAAAACGACCAAAAATTTGTTTTTAAAACACCTAAAATCTCACGATACGGGGTGTGTCCTGCCAAATGAGGCAACTTTATCGTGTACGAGTTGCACCGAAAGACGCGTATCATCAACGCAGACGTATAGGCTTTTGCGAAACTTGATTTGGATATGCGTGCACACCGAAATCAACGCGTATCCATCAAAAAGTACCGTATCAGCCTATTCTGCCACTCGTCCTAATTTTGTGTGTGCTTGTTATTTTGCAACGAAACTTGTTCCATCAGATTTGCAGTATTACGCTGGTCATGTGACCCAAGTTTGGTTCGAATATGAGAACGTTGACGAAATATCATTTTGTGGGGCCCACGGTTCCATATAACGGGCATTTTCGTGACCGGCTCACTGAAATCCAATTTTGGATATTCCGTTGATGTCGTGTCCTCGTTCTGGACTCGTAGACACAAAGTTGGACAAGTTTGGAGAACTTTGTCGTTGGCACGTTTTACAGTGCAAAGTGGGCCACATGTGGACCCCGCTTTGACCCAAAACTGCCAATTTTGCCTCTGTGTCCAAATTGGACTTATAGATAGTCAATCCTAGCTATTTTAGTATTCTGAGAATATTGGTGATGTTTGTTCAGCATCCGGAGGTGTACATGCAGATTCTACTTTCCCAGGAGTAGTTGACAGAGTTCAGAACCCAGGCAAGTGTACCTTGCCATGATGTATCACAGTTCCTTGCCTTAATTATCTTATTATAGTTACTTAATATGTGTGATGTGTGTGTTTAACCAATCAGCTTGAGACGTTGCTTAGCGTCCGAACAAGATTCGGGTGTCGATGCCGTACGCGGAGTCGTGTAATGTCACTTAGAGAGTTGATTCCACGATCCTATTTTTATGTGCTTGCTTTACCAAGTATGTCATACCGTAGGACACTTTACACTATTCATATAACAGAATCTTTCTAGATTATTCATAGGGATTTTGTATAGGCTTACAGGATTCGAGACATGAGACTTGCATATTATACATATATCATTATGACTCGTTGTAATAGCTAGAGGTAATGATCTTGCATATTATGGACATGAGACATTGTGGACATAAGACATGAGGTTACATTGGGTGGGGAGAGACACACCATACTATAGGAAGATTATTGATATATATACTATACTACTAAAGGTGCTATGTCACATAAACTGGAGCCGTGATATTGGAGGTACTTTGGCACATATACTGGAGTCGTGATACTACTTACTGCTATGGGCTCCCCGACACAGAGCCTGTAGTGGTTTTAGCTTGAGTACGAGTGATGCTCTCACGTGCATATCACTTAGATGGTTACAGTAGTTTACCCTTGAGTATGTGGCATTATACTATTTTACTTTTGGCATGATATTTCTTGTACCTTATTACGTCCCTCTGAGGACCTGGTCCCCTGCCAGTTTTTGCAGCATAGACGGTTATGGAGCCTTTGGAATTGCTGATGGAGTTGCTTGTCTTACAGGCATTGGTACTAGGTACTTATATCATTTCTACCAGAGTTATGGTTATTTATTCATATTGTTTATTCATATGCTAATGTAGCCTAGTTTTATAGACTCATATTTCTTTCTCGAGTCTATTCGAGTTTGTGTGTTACTGGGCGGCCGACTTTAGCACATGTAGCTCATTCTTGTGTATTTTGTTCATTATGGATTGAGGCATAGATAATTATATTTACTTGATTATTTAGATAGTGACCATTATAATACAGCTTATACGTATTCGAGTCGGACCAGATTCTGGTCAAATACGTAGTTGGCATGTTATGTATTCCTAGTCCTACGTATTTTGGGACTGGGACGTTACACAATCCAAGCTCCAGTGCTTCTTAATTGATAAAAATTGAGAGGGAATGAGAGTGAATTTGGTGGAAGGATGAAGTAATTTAGGGAAGAACTAAATTGGGGAACTAAATTGGGGATCTAAATTTGGAATAAACTAATGAGATAAGAGAGAGTGACCTCCCCCTTATATGGTCGGCCCCCCCTCTAGCCCCTTCTCCAAGTAATCCATAATGACTACAATGCCCCGACTAGTTAATTAAAAGTTTTAATTAGGAGGGCTATATTAGGAAGCTTCTAATTCTTCATGAAATAATCTAATCTCCTTAATTAATTAAGGGAATGGTCTAATTGGGCCTAGTCCAATATTGGGCTCAATGTGTCATGACAAACTAAAGGGTCCATTAATGACAAGTCCAAATAACATAGGCTAGTCCATTAACAAATAATTAAATAACACAACACATATAATTAATTACTAGCATAATATATAATACTAAATTACTAAATAATAAATATGCTAATGAAAAAAAAACTCATCCAAAAATATGGTAGTGACAAAGGAAACGGTATTCTGAGATCATGCCAACGAACCTTCCCACAAAGATTTATTCTAAGTGTGCTGTGGGCTGGCCACCACAGATACTGTATATCATCCGCCTTAGTAGAGTGAAGTATCTGACCTATTATAAATAATATCGAGGCATTGTTCCACTATAAAAATATTGGAGCCACTAATACCGTGATCTAGCGCAGTGGCCCTACGGAGAACTGGTATAATTCGTGAAGTGCATGTATAATCATTTTATTTGGCTCGGTTAGCTCATGTTCGACAATGGCGTGATATGAGGATACCTATTATGCATTATTCTGAGATAATCTCAGACTCCACAATTATCAAGACGTACAAGTGATTGGCCGATCTTATTAATTGGACTTGGTTATGATTGTATTATTCTGTTAGTAGCCTCGGGAACTGGACTATCATAGTAAGATGGATTCAACCATTGTCCTTGTTTGGTTATATGATTGGGCCTTTGTGCTAGGATATGCCATTGACCTAAGTTATGACACAGAACCTATATTATTATATATATTTATTGCTTGAGTTTATTTTTCTCCATTTTGTGCTTCCTTTGTGGTACTTACTATTTGGGGACTAACCCTACTGGTTTTGCATGGCCAAATTTCGAGCCAACATCCGAGGATTCAGCATACTTTCCTCCGACTCATGGCGCATAATGGGAACATGGCCACAGAGGATAACGAGTGGATTTTCTCGTTCCCTGCTCGTCATTGTACATTCTTCTCTTTTGGATATTTAGCCACCGACACCTGTTAGCCGACACATCTAGACATTAGTTCCTTTTCATGACTGTATATAAACCAGACTGCAGCTGTAATACTGTCATATACTTTTGTTATTCTACCAGCTTCTTATTTTGTACAGCTGTCTCCAGAATATTTTGATAGAAGTGTTTGGGATGCCTTATTGCTTTATCATATATGCTCTATGATTATTGTTTCTTGTTTGATTGATTGAGACATAGATGTTCGTGTGACCCTAAGTGATCTGATTGTAGCATGCACCCCCTTGTCTAGTTACAGCTGTGATCGCCGTACGACGTATAGTACCTTGTACGGGATAGCTGGTCGTATTCGTCTCCGTATTTTGGTACTAGAACATGACAGATGGAGATATGTTAGGTTTTATGTGACCACAAGTATTTAATTATTTTTTAGTTTATGGATTTGGAAAAAGAATATTGCAAATAAAAAAAGACTATTTTTTTCTTTTATACTTTAGTTTGTATTGTCCTCTAAGTAAGTTTTGAATGATATTTTAGATATTGAAAATATACAACATTTATGTTGCGTCCAAAATTTTTGCACTTATCATTTGTCTTTACAATGGTTCCGGTTTTTTATAATCTCTACTATTATAATGCGGCTTAGATAAGACTAAAAAATGAGCTGTCTAAGTCGTATGTATATCATCAATTATTATTTTTAATAAAAATCAATATTATGTAAAATTGTTAAAAATATATATAAATTTATTATAAATAATACTATAAAGATTGGAACCCAGCCAACCAAAAAGAATATCTCCCACCTTAACCACATGAGTTAGAAGATGAGCCTAATTATAATTAGATAATATTAAGTAGTTAAACCATTAGTTAAATTTATGTATTTTTTAATTACGTGAGGATATGCGCTTAGACGGCTAACCGTTTTCAAGATTCTTTATAAGAAATAAAAATATATCAATAACAAATTATAATTAAAATATAATCAAATATATAACAAATTTTAATTAAAATATAATCATATATATAATAAATATTAATTCAAATATATTTAATTTTTTAAATAATTTTATATTAATAACAAAAGAAAATTTTTTTTACGTACGAACGTGAATTTACTAGTCAGTATATAAAAAGGGAGCAACTATACACACCCCACCCTCTACTTAACACACCCCAAATATTAAACACACCCAGATTTAACTAATTTAAAATTACCAAAATCCTAAACAAAACCCCACTACATTACTATTTTACCCTTTTTAATTTTAACATAATAATCAATTCACAAACTATCAAAATTCCTAAACACACCCTACCAGGTCCCCTCTCTACACTACCCACCCGGTCCCCTATCTACAAACCCTAGTCTTCGACGTGGAGCTCTCAGATTGTTCGACACACTTCTAGCATGGAGCTCTCGGATTATTCGGCCACCACAACAAATTCAGAAGAAGGATTCACCCCCATAATGGAGGAGCAACCCTTAGTAGATCGAAAAGGTAAGTGATTTTAATCATGTTCTTACTTTTTTGTTTAAATCGAACACCAAAATCAGTTAAAATGATCCTTTATTTTGTTTATGAATCACTATTTGTGATTCGAACACCATAAAATATTGTTAAAACTAATTTAAATTGGGGGAAAATTTTGTGTTTTCGCAGTGTATGCACTTGTTCCTGCTTCTGCTTCCGCTAATGCTCCGGTCCCGTATACCTCAGGATAGATCTCGTCAGCTAATCCTGGGGACATAATCCGGATCCAGGTCCTCAGGGGACATAGCAAGGTACAAAATAACTCATGCCAAAATAAATGCAGTGCAGCCATAAATGAAACAATAGGGTAAATACATAACCAGCTAAGTGATATGCAAGTGAGAGTTTTAATCATACTCGGGCTGAGACTATTATAGGATCTGTGTCGGAGAAACCCATAGTAGTATTCTCTCGAAGGGCCAGTACAGTACCAAAGCTGTGTCAGAGTCTAAGACACTTACAATAAAGTAATATATATATATAATCAGCCTTTTGTATGGTAAACCTCTCCCCACCCAATGTAATCATACGTCTCATGTCCACGACGTCTCATGTCCATGTCACGCAGGATCATGACCTCTAACTGATGCAATAAGTCATAATGATAGCTAAGCAGGTATAAAGTATATGTCATAAATCTGTATCCTATACAGAATCACCATGAATATCTCAGGAAGATTCTGTCTTATGAATAGTGTCAGGTGTCCTGAGGTATGTCGTACTTGATAAGGCAAGTACGAGAATGTATAGGGTCTCGATGTCCATCTCTAGGTGACGTTACACAACTCCGCGTACGGTATTGGCACCCGAATATTATTCGGACGCTAAGTAATATCACACGGTCCTAGGTTAAGCATGTACAATATATAAATAAATCAAGACACCAATATGAAGCAGGTACTGCAAGTTTTGGCAAGGTACACTTGCCTGGGGTTCTGACTCCAACTGTAGCTCTGGTAGCAGTGGATTTACAGGTACTCCTTCGGTTGCTGAAATAAATATCACCATCAGGTTCAGAAAATATTAAATAGCTAGAAACGTCTGTTCTTTAGTCCAATTTGGACACAGGGGCAAAAATAACAATTTCTGGTTAAAGCGGGGTCCACATGTGGGCTACTTCGCACCGAAAAATGTGTCAGAAACAATAGTCTCCAAATTCGTCAAACTTAGTGTCAACAGGTCCAGAACGATGATACGAACCCAACGGAACTTCCAGAACTGGATTCCGATGAGCCGATCACAAAATCGCCCGTCAAGTAGAGCCGTGGGGCCCACGATACGCGATTTTGTCAACATTCTCAGAATCGAACCAAAGTTGGGTCACAGGACCAGCATATTGCTATGAGTCCGATGGCACAAGTTTTGTTTCGATCCAATATGTGTACACAAAGTTACAACGTGTTCCAGAACAGGGGCGATACGGGGCATTGTCGACGGATACGCGTTGATTCCGGTGTGCACGCACATCCAAATCAACTTTCGTGAAATTCTACACGTCCATATCAACGGCGCGCACCTTACGGTGAAGTCCGCACACGACTAAGTTGTCCCGTTTGGCGGAGAGCACTCAGTTCCGGGGAAAAACAGGATATTACTTTTCCTGTTTTTGGATCGCAGTTCACGATCACCATAGGACGCGACACGCCGAGCGGGTTACACGGGTATCGAGAGGGTCACGCAGGGTTCGCGTCATAACAGAAGGAACAAGAAATGGGGCAGCAAGGAGAGAGAAACAACTACCTGAACAGGGCTACGCAGAACTGGGATTCCTCATATCCGCGAGGCGACACTACACGACACGGCTAGGGCACTGCTGCGGCTGGGGGTGCCGGGGCTTCACCGGAGGAGGAGGCTACTCGGTAGAGGCAACTTCGGCAGAGGCGGAGCTGACCGGGGACGGCGCTGGAGGCGGGCACGGCGGCTACTCGGGGTCTTCTCGCCGGGGAGAGTCGGGTGCAGCGGGGAGAGTGTTGGCCGGTGTGTCGGCTCTGGAGGAAGCTCGGGCTGCCTGAGCTACGTTGGTGGAGGCGGAGGAGACGGAGGCGCTGGAGAAGACGACGGGCTGGGGGTGCTGCGGGGCTGAGGGCGAAGGCGCTGGGGGTTGACGGTGAGGTGGAGGCAGGGGATCATTGGGAACGACGGTGGCGCTGACGGTGGGGATGGTATAAATAGGAGCGAGAGGCGGCAGTTACGGGGTAGGCGGAGCGACGCCGGGGAGCGGGGGAGCCAACGGTTGCGGGAAGGCCAAGCGATGCCGGGAGTTGGAGCACCACGGCGATTGCGGGCGGAGACGAAGCGTCGGGGTCGTCGGTTAGGGATTAGGGTTTTCGGGTTGGGTCCGGGTCGGGCGGATGGGATCCGACCCGATCTATTAGGCAATGGTGCGGGTTTGGATTTTGGGTCGGGTTTAGATCCGACCCGACCCGCTAGGGTTAGGGTTGGTTCAGCTAGACCGGGTCCGGTCTTGTTCGGGTTGGTTCAATAGGAAATAAATCGGGTTTATTCTAGGGTTTAATTAAAACTTAGTTTTTAGGTCTTTAAAAATGTTTCCGGGGTCCAATAAATTCTAGAAAAATTATCCTATGTCTAATTTTTTATTTTACACCTAACAATATTATTTTTATAGTATTTTAATATTGATTAACATCATTTAAAAATTTGTTTAAATCCAAATTACCTTGATTTAATTACAAAAAATTGTGAAAATTGATTATTAAAATTCCTGAAAAATCAGGGGGTTTATAATCTACCCCCCTTAAGAGAATTGTGTCATCGCAATCAAAGAATAACTGGTCAACAGAGATGACACGGTTGTAAGCATTATTCGAAACACATCACTATCAAGAGTCATGATTCAGGAGATTCAAAGGATGAGGGTTTTAAGCAAAAACACATAGGGAATCACTTCCCTAAGCAATGGAAGTTAGGCAATTTCCAGAATAAAAGAAATCTAGAAAACTACAGTTTAGAAAAACTAGATTATCACTTATAAAAACATACTAGGTTATTAATTATTAGCAAGTTCAAAATTACCATGTTAAGGCTAAGGTCACGAACCAATAGGCACGAGCTAAAGCAATACTAGAAACAGATAACTACGAAAACTTACACGCATTAGCTACTCCACGAGTCTCCGCGTCCTCCAAGGTCATTGCGAAACCTTGTCCGCATCCTTGTGGTGGATTCCACTGCGGTTGCTGGGCCTGCTGGAAGAGTGATTATCTGCTTGATTGCTTTATTGAGATGATTGTCCTTCACCAACTGGTGTCACTTCATCGTTGTAGGTGACAAATGCAACTTGTGGTATTCCAGCGGGAGTCTCGTTACTTGCTTGTGAATCCATTACTCTGCATCTAAAATAAACTATAAAAGGCGCACAGGAAAATCAAGGCAGGATGCAAGTCAAGGAATTAATTCGAATCCGATATAGATATCAAGAACGATTCAAGCAAGTGGATGAGATCCTTATCCTATCTTATTGCAGGCTTGTTCGGTTCCTAAGTTAAAATCGAACAATTTAGTCGTAGACCTGCATAGGCCACCATAAAAACTATGTCACGCCCCAGTCCCAAAATATCGAGGGACTAACCACGTGGCAATGGCCAGCAGTACACACCGATGGACAAACCCAATTTAATGGATCCATCGGGGCATACTTAAGCTGTAATACAACAATAAGGGTCTACTAATCTCATCCACAGAATGAATACATCAATATCAACAAAAGAAAATATGAACATCATCAAGTCACAAGTAAATAAATCGGGGAACAACCCGATAATGAGTCTGTTACAATTATTCATTAAACAAGAATGTAAATTGCATCACAGACTGAGTATAGAAGAAATATATACTCAGGAAATATCCACGGCAATCACCTAGTCCCCGGTTCCTGGTTCTGCTCCAATGTATGCACCTGTTCCTGCTTCTGCTTTCGCTAATGCTCCGGTCCCGTATACCTCAGGATAGATCTCGTCAGCTAATCCTGGGGACATAATCCGGATCCAGGTCCTCAGGGGACATAGCAAGGTACAAAATAACTCATGCCAAAATAAATGCAGTGCAGCAATAAATGAAACAATAAGGTAAATACATAACCAGCTAAGTGATATGTAAGTGAGAGTTTTAATCATACTCGGGCTGAGACTACTATAGGATCTGTGTCGGAGAAACCCATAGTAGTATTCTCTCGAAGGGCCAGTACAGTACCAAAGCTCTGTGTCAGAGTCTAAGGCACTTCAGTAAAGTAATATATATATATATATATATATATATATATATATATATATATATATATAATCAGCCTTCTGTATGGTAAACCTTTCCCCACCCAATGTAATCATACGTCTCATGTCCACGACGTCTCATGTCCATGTCACGCAGGATCATGACCTCTAACTGATGCAATAAGTCATAATGATAGCTAAGCAGGTATAAAGTATATGTCATAAACCTGTATCCTATACAGAATCACCATGAATATCTCAGGAAGATTCTGTCTCATGAATAGTGTCAGGTGTCCTGAGGTATGTCGTACTTGATAAGGCAAGTACGAGAATGTATAGGGTCTCGATGTCCATCTCTAGGTGACGTTACACAACTCCGCGTACGGTGTTGGCACCCAAATATTATTCGGACGCTAAGTAATATCACACGGTCCTAGGTTAAGCATGTACAACATATAAATAAATCAAGACAATAATATGAAGTTGGTACTACAAGTTTTGGCAAGGTACACTTGCCTAGGGTTCTGACTCCAACTGTAGCTCCGGTAGCAGGGAGATTTACAGGTACTCCTTCGGTTGCTGAAATAAACATCATCATCAGTTCAAAAAATATCAAATATCTAGAAATGACTGTTCTTGAGTCCAATTTGGACACAGGGGCAAAAATGATAATTTCTGGTTAAAGCGGAGTCCACATGTGGGCCGATTCGCACCGAAAAATGTGTCAGAAACAATGATCTCCAAATTCGTAAAACTTAGTGTCAACAGGTCCAGAATGATGATACGAACCCAACGAAACTTTCAGAACTGGATTCCGATAAGCCGATCACAAAATTGCCCGTCAAGTGGAGCCGTGGGGCCCCCGATATGCGATTTTGTCAACGTTCTCAGAATCGAACCAAACTTGGATTACAGGACCAGCGTATTGCTACGAGTCCGATGGCGCAAGGTTTGTTTCGATCCGACGTGTGTACACAAAGTTACAATATGTTCTAGAATAGGGCTGATACGGGGCGTTGTCGACGGATACGCGTTGATTCCGGTGTGCACGCACATCCAAATCAACTTTCGCAAAATCTCACACGTCTGTATCAACGGTGCGCACCTTACAGTGAAGTCCGCACACGACCAAGTCGTCCCATTTGGCGGGGCGCACTCAGTTTCGGGGAAAAATAGGGTGTTACTTTTCCTGTTTTTGGATCGCAGTTCGCGATCACCACAGGACGCGACACACCGAGCGGGTTGCACGGGTATCGAGAGGGTCACGCAGGGTTCGTGTCACAACAGACGAAATAAGAAACGAGGCAGCAAGGAGAGAGAAACAACTACCTGAACAGGGCTCCACAGAACTGGGATTCCTCGTATCCGCGAGGCGACACGATACTACATTACACGGCTAGGGCACTGCTGCGGCTGGGGGCGCCGGGGCTTCACCAGAGGAGGATGCTGCTCGGCGGAGATGACTTCGGCGGAGGCGGAGCTGACCGGGGATGGCGCTGGTGGCGGGCACGACGGCTGCTCGGGGTCTTCTCGCCGGGGAGAGTCGGGTGCAGCGGGGAGAGTGGTGGCCGGTGTCGTATGCTCTGGAGGAAGCTCGGGCTGTCTGAGCTACGCTGGTGGAGACGGAGGCGCTGGAGAAGACGACGGGTTGGGGGTGCTGCGGGGCTGAGGGCGGAGGCGCTGAGGGTTGACGGTGAGGTGGAGGCAGGGGATCATCGGGAACGATGGTGGCGCTGACGGTGGGGATGGTATAAATAGGAGCGAGAGGCAGCGGTTACGGGGTAGGCGAAGCGACGCCGGGGAGCGAGGGAGCCGGCGGTTGCGGGGAGGCCAAGCGCTGGGAGCTGGAGGACCACGGCGGTTGCGGGCGGAGACGAAGCGTCAGGGTCATCGGTTAGGGATTAGGGTTTTCGGGTTGGGTCCGGGTCCTGGTCGGGCGGATGGGATCCGACCCGATCCATTAGTCCATGGTACGGGTTTGGGTTTCGGGTTTCGGGGCGGGTTTAGATCCGACCCGACCCGCTAGGGTTAGGGTTGGTCCAGCTAGACCGGGTCCGGTCCGGTTCGGGTTGGTTCAATAGGAAATAAACCGGGTTTATTCTAGGGTTTAATTAAAACTTAGTTTTTAGGTCTTTAAAAATATTTTCGGGGTCCAATAAATTCCAGAAAAATTATCCTATATCTAATTTTTTATTTTACACCTAAAAATATTATTTTTATAGTATTTTAATATTGATTAACATCATTTAAAATTTTGTTTAAATCTAAATTACCTTGATTTAATTACAGAAAATTCCAAAAAATTGTGAAAATTGATTATTAAAATTTCTAAAAAATCAGGGGGTTTACACAACCAGGGTCGAACACATTTCACACCATTCGACCCATGACAGTCGAACAGAAGGCAGGATGTTCGACCAACCATGGTTAAACAACAATAAAATTGTTCGTCCCCTTTTGGTCGAACATTTTATTACTCTTTTTGACTACACCTGGTCGAACAGTTATTACTCTGTTCGACTACACCTGGTCGAACAGTTATTACTCTGTTCGACTACACCTGGTAGAACAGAAGACTTTAAGTTCGACCACTTCTAGTCGAACAGTTTGATCTGTTCATTAGTTTAGTTTCTTTAATATTTTGTTATCATCTTCCCTCGTTAATTTTTAAGTGTTGATATTTTGAATAAATCGTTCAGGAGTGACATATAGGAGGAGACCTACCGCTTCTCGTAGGAGGCGTCGGGCTGAAGAGTTGGGAGCTGCATGTACGATTCGTCCACAAGCAATAACAGATGCTCCAATTCAAATGAACGAGTAATTTGAGGGTCAAATTCCCGTGCAAGATTTGAACGAGCAAGTTGGGGACGAACATGAAGAAGAACAAGAAGGGGGAGAGGAGGGTCAGGACAAGGATGTATTGACGGACCCTTGTCCTAGTGGACCTACAGATCACCGACTTATCCTAAGTTTCAAGACTCATGTAGCTTTCAGGATTTGGAATGAGATTGAAACGAACGTGTTGAAGTGTTGGTGCCACACGACCAAGATGGATACATGGATGTCAATAAAATGGAGGTTTATAACACAACCCAAAAGTATTTTGAACTAAAAAATTTACCCGGATGAAATGGTTGTTTCCAACAAGTGCCATGCATACAAGCCAATGGTTCGTTGAAACTTGTGTACTCATAGGTAGAAACATAATGCTTATAGCATTGTGCTTGTGGACGATGGCCATGTTGTAGGCCGATGCCGCCAAATAGTACATATTGGAAAATGTCTACCAGTACTTGTTCTCCCAAACCGGTGTTATGAAGCAATTCAAAAATTCAAGTACTTTTTTACACGATCTTTTTCCCTCCAAACAGTAGTGTAGAAATCTCTAAAGTTTGTGAGCTCTTGGATGAGGTCAGTACGAACTTGTGGCCATGATTTCTCCCCTAACCCTAGTGCATCGGCTATGCACCGAAAACCACATTGTCCATCCCCTAATACATTTTTCGTACTCAACACATTCGAGCGGAATTGAGATGGCACTTCTTCTATATATGCAAGATAGGTGGCTTTGCCTGATGAACGACGTTGAACCGGTTATTTTTTTCTTTTCATGGAAGTGAATATTGGTCCAACCGAAGGGGGTCCACTGACAACTATAGTTTCCTCGAATGGTGAACAACTATCGTAAAAGGACTCAACAATTTTAATTTTTCTTGGTTCACGTTTCGTCGAATTTGAAGTACAAATTTTTGTTTTTCTTGGACTACCACGAGGACGTATGTGGACTACCGGTTAAAGCAACGAAGATGTTGAAGGAATTGATATCTCCTGAAGTCTTTTTAGTATCAACAACCTTTAGGAATCGGTAGCCGAGTCAAACATAAAATTAATATCACCCACGGTCTCCACCCAACAGCTTCGGATATCAGCATCAACTCTACTGTCTGTCTTCGAGGGTTCATAATCCAACTTCCTCCAAAATTTGTCAACCATCTCAATCTGGATAACTTGACCATCCCGTTTCAACTCTGCAAGTTCATGTGCACAAGGTAACCCGCAAGTCCTCCTCAACACACAACCACGATGGAGGGGATCTACACCAGTATTATCTATACCCTTCATCTCGTCAAAAATTCTACCAAGAGCATGATGTGACACGAATCCTCGAATGATCTTGAAAAGGGAAGAACTATAACGATAGGGTTCCACATTAAGGCTTATCTCAAATGAGGCATTCACTTAGTTGTGTGACGTGATCAGCAAAGAATGTATCATTTTCCATGAGATCTCAAAAGTAGATTGACTCGTGCCTAGTTATTTTTTTAGTTTTGCATGTGCACTCTCCGCCCTGTGAGTATAAAATTCATAGAGTCAAAATTGTACTTTATAAGGTAATGAATATTTATATACATATATCATTTAAAGATGCGTACCTGCTAGTTGTCGTATTCTCAAAATTCATAACATTGTTTGTCCAACACAAGACGATTCTCTCTTTATACGACTCTATCCAATTCTTGATGGCATAATTAACTTCTTTTGGATAATCACAGTAATTGTCACTACCCAATTCTAGAAAATAGAATTTTTTTTATTTGGTAAATTGTGTATTGATCATAAATAATTATATTTATATTTAATTAGTTGGTTGTATTATTTTTATTGGTTGTTTTAGGGTTTTGGCTAGTCTGGACCCATGTCAGACCCAACCAACACCCTTGTCAGACTTATTTATGGGTGTAGAATAGTTATTATATTTTTAATTAGTTAAATGGAATATTTTGGATTAGTTAGAATGGTTTAAGTGAACCCTAAACCTAAACCCTATTTTAGCATGACTAATTTGGAGGGCATTTTAGTTATTGTGTTATAATGTAAATCCTATTTTATGTACATGGTTGGGCCCCCTAACCCTAATTCTTCACTTGGCCAAACCCTCCCCCCCCAAACCCTTCATTCCATTCTTCTTCTTCTTCACTCTTCTCTCCATTCTCTTCTTCTTTCTTCTTCCAATTTTCTCCATTTCAAGTAAGTTTCTCACCCCTCTTCTCTTCCTTCATCTACTTCTTCCATAAATGTAAACCCTAACCCTTTACTTTTCCCTAACCTAGGTGTGTAAAGCCTAGACTTGGTGTAGAGGCTTGACTTGGAGGCTTGGAGGCTTGAGAGTGGTAATTTCTAAGGTTTTGGATGACTGTATTATTATTATTATTTTGCTACTATGAGATATTGTAGACTCTTAGACTTGGACTGTATATTTGGATTTGTACTTGCTCTCTTTGGTTCTTTGTTTCTTTGTTGATATCTTATCATGCTTTACTCTTCCCCTAGTTATTGTGATTGAGTTTATATATATTGTGTTGTTGCCCTCCTTTTGGAGAGATTATCTTGACAGGTTATTGTGATATATATATAGTTGTGACCTAGAACGGACCTAGACAGCGTTCTACCGCCGATTCTACGGCGTAGGCTGGACGTACCCACGACTCATGCCCGATTTTTTGGGTGCGGGTCGTGACACATTTTTGGTGGCGGCCCATGCACGTCTAGTTTCTAGGTCTACTTGTGATATGATATAGGATATAGGCTGAGAGAGTGTGTGCTCAATCACAACTAGGACCCTTCCTAATTTTTTTTGCTATCTTTAATTTTTTTGAAATTATTTTCTTTTGCAATATTAATGTTCTTCCTTGATGATATCGTATCTTGCACCGTATTGACTTCTTTTGATCTGTGTTCAGGATGCCTCCGAAGACACGATCTCGCCGTACCGTTCCAACAACTGCCACCAAGAGGTCTGCTACCTCTCGTCCTACTCGACTTCAGGCAGCTGCTACCGCTCCACTCGCCACTCTTGCGGTTGAGGGAGCATTTGCTCCTCTCAGAGATCCTCTTCCACCTGTCGATCCGAGAGCTACCCCAGTTGTTCCGATGGTACCTCCTCCACCACCTCCTGCACCAGTAGACGCTGCCCAGTTGTTTGCGTTCTTCAGGGAGATGATGGACGTGCAGCACCTCCAGGCAGACGTAATGAGGTTGGGCATTGAGAATGCCCACCAGGTGGCTATGACGGCAGTAGACAGTGACTCAGATCCAGCCACAGGCAGAGCAGGCTCAGGATCCGAGGCCGAACAATATCATTGACTTTCAGAGGATGCGGTCCAAGGAGTTCTGGGGTACAGAGGGGATCATGTACGCGGATGACTGGATCGAGCATATTGAGGGGATCTTCAGGCTGGCACTGATCCCAGCCAGCATGCAGATAGAGGCAGCGGGTAGCCAGATGTTCGATCTTTCCCTTACTTGGTACCGTACTAACACGAGGATAGCGGTACTGGGACTGACTTGGGAGGCTTTTAAGAGACTTTTCAAGGAGAAGTTCTTTCCGGATGTGGCTCTCAGTGCCTTGGAGAGCTAGTTTGAGGCACTCGTCCAGGGGAGTATGCTGGTAGACAAGTATGCAGCAGAGTTCTGTCGTTTGGGCAAATTTGTAGAGGGTTTGAGCGAGGCAGCGAAGGCACAAAAGTTCCGCAAGGGTTTGGTCATGGCGGTCAAGTCCTTGACTAGGAGTGACCGCGAGGCGACCTTCGAGAAGATTGTGAGTGATGCTCAGAGGGCTGAGGACGACTTGAAGCTGAAGACCAAGAGGAGTAGAGATGCTTCCGGAGCAGGCAGCAGTGCGGGCCCAGCCAAGAGGCCGTTCTAGCAGACTCAGCAGCACCAGGGTCAGGGTCGTGCGCCTTTCCGGCAGGCGCCCCAACAACAAAGGTAGGGACAGCAGCATGGTCCGAGGTAGCCCATCACTTGCCCTTTCTGTAGGAAGCCGGGGCATGGATGGGACATTTATAGAAAGAGGCTGGGCAGATGCTTGTTATGTGGTGCGACAGATCAATAGTTGAGGGATAGCCCTTCAGCACTCGCTCGTACAGCTCAGGGCGGAGGAGCCGCTCAGAGGGGACCAGCCAGAGCACCTGCAGTACAACAGAGAGGACAACCTTTGCAGACTCAGCAGCAGAGGTTTGCCCAGCACCAACATCAGCACCGAGGAGGACAACAAGGACGAGCTTTTGTCCTGACTGTAGAGGAGGCCGAGCCCGTTGGTGATGTGATCTCAGGTTATGTTCTTCTTGATTCCATTCCAACACTTGTTTTATTTGATTTCGATGCTTTCTATAGCTTTGTGTCTATATCTTTTGCTATTAGACACTATCTTGTTGCTTAACCTTTAGCTAGACTCTGCAAGATCATGACCGGGGGTGGTATCATCCTAGTCAGTGATGTCTGCAGAGACCGAAGAGTTACCTTGGGAGGTCGGGAGTTGAGTGTGTGCCTACTCGTAATGCCACTTCCGAGCTACGACATTATACTCAGGGTGGATTGGTTGAGTATGCACTGTGCTAGTATAGATTATCGTGGAGGTAGAGTGTTGTTTAGTCCGCCAGGAGAGCCAGAGTTTGAGTTTACCAGAGGAGCAGCGGAGCAGAGCAAGGGAGTCTTTTGCGGAGCCCTGGTGGTAGAGCAGAGGTTGCCACATCCATTGGTACCGGAGTTCATGAATGTCTTTCTGGAAGAGTTGCCAGGGTTAACTCCGGAAAGAGATGTGGAGTTCTCTATAGACTTGGTGCCAGGCGCGAAGCCGATATCCCAGCATATTTATAGAGTCAGCAATAGTGAGCTGGTAGAGTTAAAAAAGCAGGTGGATGAGCTTCATGACAAGGGATTTATCAGATCTAGTTCTTCTCTGTAGGATGCTCCGGTACTTTTTGTGCTGAAGAAGGATGGGTCGATACTGATGTGTATCGACTACAGGGCTCTGAACAACCTCACAATCAAGAACAAGTATCCGCTGCCGCGTATTGATGATCTCTTTGACCAGTTGAGCAGAGCGAGGGTGTTTTCCAGGATTGATCTGAGGACAGGCTACCACCAGGTGAAGGTCGGGAGGGAGGATATTCCGAAGACGACTTTTCGGACCAGGTATGGACAGTATGAGTTTATGGTGATGCCGTTTGGGTTGACTAATGCTCCCACAGTGTTCATGAATCTGATGAACAAGGTATTCCATCAGCATCTGGACAGATTTGTGGTGGTGTTTATAGATGACATCTTGGTGTATTCAAAGACCCCAGAGGAGCAAGAGGAGCATCTGAGGATAGTGCTGGAGAGTCTCAGGAAGGTGAAGCTTTATGGAAAGCTTTCGAAGTGCGAGTTCTTCCTTGACAAGGTTGAATTCCTTGGTTATGTGGTGACAGAAGGGGATCTCAGTGGATCCAAGGAAAATTATGGCAGTTGAGGCATGGAGTGCTCCGATTTCAGTAGCAGAGGTCAGGAGTTTCCTGGGGCTGGCAGGTTACTACAGGAGATTTGTTCAGGATTTTTCCCGGATTGCAGAGCCGTTGTCTAGGCTGACCTGGAAGGACGTAGAGTTTGTTTGGTCAGAGGAGTGTCAGGTCGCCTTTGATGAGCTGAAGAGGAGGTTGATGACAGCTCCAGTATTGACGTTGCCATCGGGGTCTGGAGGATTCACTATCTATAGTGATGCATCGAGGAAGGGACTGGGTTGTGTGTTGCAGCAGAATGGGAGGGTGATTGTCTATGCTTCCAGGCAATTACGTCCTCATGAGAAGAACTACCCTACCCACGATTTGGAGTTGGCAGCGGTCATCTTTGCTCTAAATTTGTGGAAATACTATTTATACGGAGAGCGTGTAGAGATTTTCACTGACCACAAGAGCTTGAAGTATGTGTTTACCCAAAAAGAGCTGAACATGAGGCAGAGGAGATGGTTGGAATTGATAAAAGACTTCGACATATTATTGCAGTACCATCCAGGGAAGGCGAACATAGTTACAGATGCGCTGAGAAGGTATCCGGTAGCTATGTGCCTGACTACAGATCATTATCTTCTGGCAGATCTAGAGAGCATGGAAATTGAGGTGATAGTGCCTGGAGTTGAGATGCAGATGTGGAGACTGCAGATTCAGTCAGAGTTGGTAGACCGGATCAGGGCTACACAGTTTGAGGATGAGTCCCTGAGGAGCATCAGGGCGCAGGTTCAGATTGGATTATCAAATAATTTTACCATTGCTGATGAAGGTTCATTGCGGCAAGGTAGCAGGTTGTGTGTGCCTAGTGGGTCGTTGCACGAGGAGGTTCTTTAGGAGGCGCATCGATCCCAGTACTTTATGCATCCAAGAGCCAACAAGATATATAGAGATCTGAGAGAGCATGTATGGTGGTACGGGATGAAGCAGGAGGTAGCACGCTTTTGTCACAACCCTCACCCGGGGTAAGGGTACTAGTCGGAAACAACGCCCAGCCTACGCAGCAGAATCGGCGGTAGAACGCTGTCTAGAAAGTCTATCTAATATAATGAACCACCAAAAGATAGTGTACTCAATCACAGAACTAAGATAGAATGAACACGGATCAGATAAGAATAGAATAGTCATCAACTCATGAGTTTAAAATAATACATCAATGAGTCTGAAGAGTAACAAAAATAAGCTGGAGACAAATCCAGTACAAAAGAATACTATCATACTACAAGCTACACTCCAGGGTCAACTGTCTCAGTTGGGATAAGTCCCTCTTGAGCCAGGGTCTCCGAATCTAAATCCACAACATCCTGGGGTCCATAATAGGTAGGGTACTCCTCAGTGTCATCTGGAAAAATATATCCAGTCAGGAAAGGAGCAGAGTACATCTCTAACAGCAGTTCTAATCCATGATAAAAACTATGTAACAGTAAATAGCTATGGATAAACAAGATGCACAAAATAGATACAAGAGATATATAGACAATAAGAAAATACTGGAAAGAAATATAATAATGAACAATATGCCAATGAAACAATAATACTAATGACTAAGTGTGTGAGTACTAGCTTAACATGTGATCGGCTTGGGCAAGATACAATGCGGCCTGGCTAATCATACGTGCGGTGCATGATCAACACTATTCGCTTACCAATACTTTATTCAATAGGGATTTGATCACATATCTATACTAATACTCCCCACCTCCAACTGGTATAATAGATCCAGCCACGGTATGCTATGGCACTAGATTCCCCAAGAAGATAGCTAGTCTCCCCGAGAATCGGTGTCTGTACATGTACAAGATAACCAATGAAACAATACTTGCACCATATATACCATATACCAAGGAATAACATCTCATGACGAGATCCGGATATACCAATCCGTGTAACCATAGTGTCGAGAGAAACATGTAAATCTACACTAGATACAACGAACATAGAGGATATCATAAATGAGAAACTATCAGAGAATGTACTCGCCTGAAGTCCAATGAAAAAGTCTCACAGATGTCTGACTCGGTGCTTCAAAGACCTAGATATGGAATACCACATTAATACAAGGTCCCGGAAAGAGAACAAATCAAACTAGTCAACTTCTAGGTCAATAAATTAATTCTAAGTTAAAAGTCAACTATGGTCAACTCTAAAGTCAACTAAAGTCAAACATGGTCAAACCAATGTCAACCTCACAAAACCTCTATATAAAATAATATAGAAAATAAAATACAACAATTTAGGAATCAAAATTAGATCCCAATAGATACCTACACAAGAATACTAATAATACAAATAATGCACCCTTTAAATAATGTATATACAAACCAAATAGAATAATATATTATTATTAGTATTATACCTCACAAAACACCTATATATATACATATATATATATACAAATATAATATGTAATATATAAATTAAATCTGCCAAGTTGTCACTGAAAACAGTGAGCTAAAACAAGGATTTAAATAAAATAGCTAATAGTGACAGTCTCAACTGTCACAGAAATCGTCGCAAAAGCCACTGTGTAATAAAACCCACTGCTGCTGCATTGGTGACAGTTAATCAACTGTCACCAAAAACTGTCGCCACTGCTGCTAAGATCCCGCCCGCAGCATTAATGACAGAACTGTCATTAATGCACAGTGGGCTACAGCGGCTGCTGCTGACCCGCCTATTTAGCGACAGTTTCACTGTCACAAACCCACTGTCACTAAAACACAGAAATATATATATATATATATATAAATATATATATGCAATAATAATCATAATACATATATATAAATAAATAATTATATACTTATATATATATGCACATATAAACTTATAATTAAATACCAATAGTTACAACACATGCACATATTAATGTTCATATTTTACATGGCTAGAAGCACACCTAAAATATATACATTAATATACAAATAATTACATAATAATTATAAATAATATAATTACACAATTAAACACATAAATATATTTTATAGAATATTTATGTATAATTTATACTATTAACATAAGTACATATATAATTACATGCAAGAAAGCTACATATTATATTTGTACATCATATTAGCACACACAAAAATATATAGATCTATGCTACAATAATTACTATAATAAATACACAAAATAAATATATAATATCTATATATATTTACTAATTATAATTGAAGAATTTAAACCATATATAATTAGATCTATTCAAAAATCCACACAATTGGAGAGTATCACACCGTATCCCACTAGATCTAGGATACGCATGTGACACGAGTCCAACACACAACCAATTGCACCCCGAAGGATACAAACAAATCACAAATAATATTTATGAATAAATCAAAGTGTCAAAAATAGATCTATGTGTCCGTGTCAAAATACGACATGTTCAAAGCCCCGTGTCGGAGGAAAAACCCCCAAAATGACACGTATCACCAAATAGTTGGGATACGAACCACATGTACCAAATTATGGATACGACACTAGCCCCAAACACATAAGCTCATGTCCAATTGATCTATAGGATCAATTGATACACACAACAAAATATAAATTCGGAATTCCAACAAAATTAACACAAAAAGCACCATAACTTTCTCCATGGGTCTCCTATGAACACAAAACAAAGTCCTATGGGTAGTATATACATATAGGTTGATTTTACATGATTAAATCTCAGATTTAGAAGCTATTTAAATGGGAAAATCTGAATTATACCTATTGGGAGATGGATTCCCAATGAAATCTCCAATTGAGAAGAACTTGCTTCCAAATTGTAGATCCTTGCTTCTCTTTGTAGATCCTTGCTTCCTTCTTCTAGATCCTTGCTTCCTCCTTCTCTAATGGTGAATTGGGAAGAATTTGGAATGAATTTGGTAGGGAATTGGAATGGGAATGGAGGGAATTTGGGAGTGGGAAATTCTAGATCTAGATTTGGAATGAGAATGAGAGGAGAGAGAAATTTCCCCCCTCTTTTAATAGTCCGGCCTTGCCCCTCTCCCAAGCAATTATAAAATGTCCAATGTACCCCTTGGGGCCTCTCATGAAGAAATAATTAACGAAGGAAGCTTCTAGTCTAATCACTTAATTAATTTAATCCATCTCCTTAACTATGGGCTTTCTAAATGGGCCAAATCTAACTATTTAATTCATGTTGGTCCATGGGTCCAAACTACACTAGTTGGGTCCACTAAAATAAGTCCAAAATAATTAAATAACATCCAACAACAATTAAATAATACAACAAAAATTATTTACCATGCACAATATTTATTTAAATAGGAAATTACTAAAATACCCTTTTTCCTAAAATATGGTAGTGACAAGTCTACCCTCCTTAAAATAATTTCGTCCTCGAAATTCAAAAACGAAAACTACCCCCAGAAAAACACAGAACAGAACTAAAGAATCACAACTAACTAATGAACAGAACATAACAATGAACAGAACATAACTAGAAATAACATACCTCAAGGTACAAACAAATATGGATAACGCTCTCGCATGTCATCCTCTCTCTCCCAGGTAGACTCCCCCGGAGAGTGATGCCTCCATACGACGCGCACCAAAGGAATAGTCTGGTTCCTCAGCACCTTCTCTCTCCGATCCAAAATCTCAACTGGCTGCTCTGGATAGCTAAGAGTAGGGCCTACCTCTATCTCCGAGTGATCCAATACATGACTAGGATCTGCCACGTATCGTCTCAACTGTGACACATGAAACACGTTGTGCACTCCCTCCAATGCAGGTGGCAAGTCTAGTCTATAAGCAACTGCACCGACCCTCTCTAGAATAGTGAAAGGTCCGATGAATCACGGACTAAGCTTTTCGCCTCCACCGAAGCGAATCGTGCCTCGTGTCGGAGAAATCCTCAGAAATACCAAACCACCCACCTAGAACAAAACACCATCTTAAGAACTTAATCTATAACAAACAAGAACAAGCACAAACAAAATCTAAACTATACCTCAAACTCCAAAGGTCTCCGATGGCTATCGGCCCAATGCCGCTGTCTGTCCTGCGCCACTCGAAGTCTGTCTCTGATCAAATGAACCTTCTCCGCTGCATCCACAACCATCTCTGGCCCAAGCAAAATTCTTTCTCCAACATCGTCCTAAGACAAAGGAGTACGACACCTCCGACCATATAGAACTTCAAAAGGTGACATCTCTATACTGGCCTGGTAACTGTTGTTGTAAGCAAACTCTACCAAATAGAGATGGTCCTCCCAAGAACCCCCAAAATCTAGTACACAAGTGCTCAACATATCCTCGAGAGTCTGGATAGTCCTCTCTGACTGCCCATATGTCTGGGGATGATATGCAGTACTGAACTTGAGCTGAGTGCCCAAAGTCTCCTGCAAACTCCTCCAAAAATGAGAAGTGAAACGACTATCTCGATCTGAGACTATGCTGACGGGAACTCCGTGTATCCTAACGATCTGCCTCACATACATCTCTGCCAGCTTCTCCGTAGACAAACCCACTTTGAAAGGCAAAAAGTGGGCCGACTTGGTCAATCTATCAATAATGACCCAAATCGCGTCTTTCCCTCCTGGAGATCGTGGAAGTCCGGACACAAAATCTATAGTAATGTGTTCCCACTTCCACTCTGGAATGGGTAATGGCTGAAGTAACCCTCCTGGCCTCTGCCTCTCGGCTTTCACCTGCTGGCACACTAAGCATCTGGATACAAACTGTGCCACTTCCCTCTTCATGCCATACCACCACACACTCTCTCGTATATTCCGATACATCTTGTTAGCACCTGGATGTATGAAATACTGAGAGCGATGCGCTTCCTGCAACACCTCCTCGCGCAACTCACCACTAGGCACACACAATCTAACTCCATGCCTCAAGGATCCATCCTCTGCAATAGTGAAATCATCCTCCAATCCTGCTCTCACCTGAGCTCTGATACTCCTCAAAGATACATCATCATACTGTGCTACCTTGATCATGTCCATCAAATCTGAGTGTATCTGCAATCCCCACATCTGCATAGCACACCCAGGAACAATCACCTCAATGCCCAAGCTCTCTAAGTCCTCCAACAGATATCGATCCTGCGTTAAGAACATAGCTACCGGATACCTGCTCAAAGCATCGGTAACTACATTGGCTTTTCCAGGATGATATTGCAAAGAGATATCAAAATCCTTCATCAATTTCAACCACCGATGCTGCCTCATGTTCAACTCCTTCTGCGTGAAAACGTACTTCAAGCTTTTGTGGTCTGTGAAGATCTCCACACGCTCTCCGTACAAATAATGTTTCCACAACTTCAGGGCGAATATGACAGCTGCCAACTCCAAATCATGGGTAGGATAGTTCTTTTCATGAGGACGCAATTGCCTGGATGCATAGGCAATCACTTTCCCATGCTGCTGAAGAACACAACCTAAACCCTTTCCCGATGCATCACTATAAATAGTGAAACCTCCGGACCCTGATGGCAACGTCAAAATAGGAGCAGACGTCAACCTCTTATTCAACTCCTCAAAAGCAACCTGGCAATCCTCCGTCCAAACAAACTCCACATCCTTCCTTGTGAGTCTGGTCATCGGCTCGGCAATCCTCGAAAAATCTTGCACAAACTTCTGTAATAGCC
Source organism: Iris macrosiphon (assembly GCA_036927795.1). Taxonomy (NCBI): domain Eukaryota; kingdom Viridiplantae; phylum Streptophyta; class Magnoliopsida; order Asparagales; family Iridaceae; genus Iris; species Iris macrosiphon. The sequence goes on along the minus strand of JAYESA010000009.1, from coordinate 143,817,840 downwards.
TGCCAATCCCAAAAAACTCCTAATCTCTGCTACCGAACTCGGAGTCTTCCAAGATTCCACTGCTGAAATCTTCTTCGGATCCACTGAAATACCATCACCAGTCACAACATGCCCCAAGAATTCTACTTTGTCCAAGAAAAACTCACATTTGGACAACTTCTCATACAGCTTCTCCTTCCTCAGCACATCCAACACAATCCTCAAATGCTCCTCATGCTCCTCCGGTGTCCTCGAGTATATAAGTATGTCGTCGATGAACACCACCACGAACTTGTCAAGGTACTGGTGGAACACCATGTTCATCAAGTTCATAAATACCGTCGGTGCATTAGTCAAACCAAACGGCATCACCATAAACTCGAACTGACCATACCGAGTTCTAAAAGCAGTCTTCGGTATGTCCTCCGGCTTCACCTTCACCTGATGGTAGCCTGATCTCAAATCTATCTTAGAAAATACCTTCGCACCACTTAACTGATCAAACAGATCATCAATCCGTGGCAAAGGATAATTATTCTTGATAGTGAGATTATTCAAAGCCCTGTAATTAATGCACATACGCACCGATCCATCCTTCTTCGGTACAAACAATACCGGGGCTCCCCATGGTGAAGAACTCGATCTGATAAACCCCTTATCCTGTAATTCATCCACCTGCTTCTTCAACTCGACCAGCTCGCTGTTGTTTACTCTATAGACATGTTGCGAAATTGGTTCTGCACCTGGCACCAAATCTATAAAAAATTCAACATCTCGATCTGGCGGCAATCCTGGTAATTCCTCAGGAAACACATCCAAGAATTCTGCTATCAACGGATGTGACAACTCCTTGTCTTCCACCATAGCTCCACAAATAATGCCTTCTCCCTGCTCCGCAGCTCCTCTAGCAAACTCGAACTCTGGCTCTTCTGGCGAACCAAATAAAACTCTACCTCCTCTACAGTCTATGCTAGCACGGTGCCTACTCAACCAATCCATCCCAAGTACAATGTCATAGCTTGGAAGTGGCATTACAAGTAGACACGCACTCAACTCCCGGCCTCCTAGAGTAACTCTTCGATCCTTGCAAATATCATTAACCAGGATAATGCCTCCCCCGGTCATGATCTTGCAAGTCCTAAGCAAAGACTCAGCTACCAAACCACACTTCAGAGCAAAAGAAACAGATACAAAACTATAGGAAGCACCACTATCAAACAAAGCTAAAGCTGGAATGGAATCAAGAAGAATAGAACCTGCGATGACATCTCCTGTGGGTTCCTCCTCTTCGACGGTCATAGCAAACGCTCGTCCCTGCCGAGCACCTTCCTGCTGTTGATGCTGGACAAAACGCTGCTGCTGTGTCGGAAGTGGTCCCCTCGGCTGTGCTGCAGGTGGTCTCGTCTGTGTCCTCGGAGCTGGAGCTGCTCCCTGAACTGCGCGACGAGGACACTCCCTTGATTGATGCCCTTCAGTACCACAATACAAACAAACTTCTAGCCTCCTCCTGCAACTTCCCAGATGTGGCCGGGCTTCTTGCAGAAGTTGCATGGGGCCTGCTGTAATTGCCTCTGCTGCTGAGGTGCCTGGTGAAAAGGCGCTCTAGCTGGAGTCTGGTTCTGCTGTGGCTGCTGGAAAGGTCTGGACTGGAAATGAGGATGTTTGGCAGATACTGCACTGCCGTTGGCCCCCAGAAAAGAATCACGGTCTCTCTTGGTCTTCAAACCCAGATCCCGCTCAACCTTGCGTGCCTCTGCAAGTATCTCCGAGTATGTCTCATAAAAAGACGGAATGAGAATCTTCACCTCCCAGTTTAGACCCTCTCGGAAACGAATAGCTCGAACCTCCGGCTCCCTCACCAAGTACTCTGCAAATCGGCTCAACCTACCGAACTCCGCAGCGTATTCCTCCACAGACATGCTTCCCTGAATGAGACTCTCAAATTGTCTCCCCAAGTCAAGCCTGTCTATCCGAGCGAAAAACTTCTTCTTGAAAAGGTCCTTGAATACCTCCCAAGATTGTCCTGCGTCAACTAGAACCGGCTCATTCCTGAACCAAGTGCGAGCGACGTCGAACAGTTAAAGTCCTACCGCCTCAACCTTCAGATCTTCAGAAAGACGGGACACCCTCATAAGACGCTCAATGTCCTCGAGCCAATCATCAGCATAGACGATGCCCTCCGTCCCTTTGAAAACCCTAGGCTCCAGTTTCTTGAAGTCCTGAATGTTGCCTGGCCGAAGCTGAGCAACTTGAGGAATAACCTGCTGCTGGATCGGAACTCCTCTCTCAACTACAGCACGAGCAAGCTGATGAGCACTCTCGATGCCCTGTCGTAGAATGTCGGTCTGCCTCTGATGTGCCTCTGACTGGGCCCTCTGTGCCTCGAGCATCTCATGAAACAGTGTAAACATCTGTGACGCCTCTGCTGGCACAGGAGGTGGAGGTGGAAGCCCCTCAGATACAGCTGGCACAGTCCTCTGAGTAGGTGGTGGACCTCCGAAAGCAGCTGACACTCCAATCACCGGAGAAGTGACTGGTGCAGGCCCTCGGGATGTCGCAGACCTCTCAGAAGCTGCTCTCCCCTGCTGTGATCTAGTCTTAGGTGGCATCCTGAGACAAAGCGAAAGAAAGAATCGATATGGCACAAGATGTAAGACATCAAGGAAAGGACAGTTTAAGAGATCAAGTATCAATATCAAAGAAGAATAGTTGAATCAAAAGAATTTTCCTAGATGTGATTGAGTATCTCAGCCTATATCCTATTGCATGCTCGCAGTAGTACAACTAAGTTGTCGCACTACCATGACATCACATACTTGTAAAGCTGGACCTGCATGGGCCACCACCAAAAACGTGTCACAACCCGCACCCGGGGTAAGGGTACTAGTCGGAAACAACGCCCAGCCTACGCCGCAGAATCGGCGGTAGAACGCTGTCTAGAAAGTCTATCTAATATAATGAACCACCAAAAGATAGTGTACTCAATCACTGAACTAAGATAGAATGAACACGGATCAGATAAGAATAGAATAGTCATCAACTCATGAGTTTAAAATAATACATCAATGATTCTGAAGAGTAACAAAAATAAGCTGGAGACAAATCCAGTACAAAAGAATACTATCATACTACAAGCTACACTCCAGGGTCAACTGTCTCAGTTGGGATAAGTCCCTCTTGAGCCAGGGTCTCCGAATCTAAACCCACAACATCCTGGGGTCCATAATAGGTAGGGTACTCCTCAGTGTCATCTGGAAAAATATATCCAGTCAGGAAAGGAGCAGAGTACATCTCTAACAGCAGTTCTAATCCATGATAAAAACTATGTAACAGTAAATAGCTGTGGATAAACAAGATACACAAAATAGATACAAGAGATATATAGACAATAAGGAAATACTGGAAAGAAATACAATAATGAACAATATGCCAATGAAACAATAATACTAATGACTAAGTGTGTGAGTACTAGCTTAACATGTGATCGGCTTGGGCAAGATACAATACGGCCTGGCTAATCATACGTGCGGTGCATGATCAACACTATTCGCTTACCAATACTTTATTCAATAGGGATTTGATCACATATCTATACTAATACTCCCCACCCCCAACTGGTATAATAGATCCAACCACGGTATGCTATGGCACTAGATTCCCCAAGAAGATAGCTAGTCTCCTCGAGAATCGGTGTCTGTATATGTACAAGATAACCAATGAAACAATACTTGCACCATATACACCATATACCAAGGAATAACATCTCATGACGAGATCCGGATATACCAATCCGTGTAACCATAGTGTCGAGAGAAACATGTAAATCTACACTAGATACAACGAACACAGAGGATATCATAAATGAGAAACTATCAGAGAATGTACTCGCCTGAAGTCCAATGAAAAAGTCTCACAGATGTCTGACTCGGTGCCTCGAAGACCTAGATATGGAATACCACATTAATACAAGGTCCCGGAAAGAGAACAAGTCAAACTAGTCAACTTCTAGGTCAATAAATCAATTCTAAGTTAAAAGTCAACTATGGTCAACTCTAAAGTCAACTAAAGTCAAACATGGTCAAACCAATGTCAACCTCACAAAACCTCTATATAAAATAATATAGAAAATAAAATACAACAATTTAGGAATCAAAATTAGATCCCAATAGATACCCACACAAGAATACTAATAATACAAATAATGCACACTCTAAATAATGTATATACAAACCAAATAGAATAATATATTATTATTAGTATTATACCTCACAAAACACCTATATATATACATATATATATATATACAAATATAATATGTAATATATAAATTAAATCTGCCAAGTTGTCACTGAAAACAGTGACCTAAAACAAGGATTTAAATAAAATAGCTAATAGTGACAGTCTCAACTGTCACAGAAATCGTCGCAAAAGCCACTGTGTAATAAAACCCACTGCTGCTGCATTGGTGACAGTTAATCAACTGTCACCGAAAACTGTCGCCACTGCTGCTAAGATCCCGCCCGCAGCATTAATGATAGAACTGTCATTCATGCACAGTGGGCTACAGCGGCTGCTGCTGACCCGCCTATTTAGCGACAGTTTCACTGTCACAAACCCACTGTCACTAAAACACAGAAATATATATATATATATATAAATATATATATGCAATAATAATCACAATACATATATATAAATAAATAATTATATACTTATATATATATGCACATATAAACTTATAATTAAATACCAATAGTTACAACACATGCACATATTAATGTTCATATTTTACATGGCTAGAAGCACACCTAAAATATATACATTAATATACAAATAATTATATAATAATTATAAATAATATAATTACACAATTAAAAAAATAAATATATTTTATAAAATATTTATGTATAATTTATACTATTAACATAAGTACATATATAATTACATGCAAGAAAGCTACATATTATATTTGTACATCATATTAGCACACACAAAAATATATAGATCTATGCTACAATAATTACTATAATAAATACACAAAATAAATATATAATATCTATATATATTTACTAATTATAATTGAAGAATTTAAACCATACATAATTAGATCTATTCCAAAATCCACACAATTGGAGAGTATCACACCGTATCCCACTAGATCTAGGATACACATGTGACACGAGTCCAACACACAACCAATTGTACCCCGAAGGATACAAATAAATCACAAATAATATTTATGAATAAATCAAAGTGTCAAAAGTAGATCTATGTGTCCGTGTCAAAATACGACATGTTCAAAGTCCCGTGTCGAAGGAAAAACCCCCAAAATGACACGTATCACCAAATAGTTGGGATACGAACCACATGTACCAAATTAAGGATACGACACTAGCCCCAAACACATAATCTCATGTCCAATTGATCTATAGGATCAATTGATACACACAACAAAATGTAAATTCGGAATTCCAACAAAATTAACACAAAAAGCACCATAACTTTCTCCATGGGTCTCCTATGAACACAAAACAAAGTCCTATGGGTAGTACATACATATAGGTTGATTTTACATGATTAAATCTAAGATTTAGAAGCTATTTAAATGGGAAAAATCTGAATTATACCTATTGGGAGATGGATTTCCAATGAAACCTCCAATTGAGAAGAACTTGCTTCCAAATTATAGATCCTTGCTTCTCTTTGTAGATCCTTGCTTCCTTCTTCTAGATCCTTGCTTCCTCCTTCTCAAATGGTGAATTGGGAAGAATTTGGAATGAATTTGGTAGGGAATTGGAATGGGAATGGAGGGAATTTGGGAGTGGGAAATTCTAGATCTAGATTTGGAATGAGAATGAGAGGAGAGAGAAATTTCCTCCCTCTTTTAATAGGCCGGCCTTGCTCCTCTCCCAAGCAATTGTAAAATATCCAATGTACCCCTTGGGGCCTCTCATAAAAAAATAATTAAGGAAGGAAGCTTCTAGTCTAATCACTTAATTAATTTAATCCATCTCCTTAACTATGGGCTTTCTAAATGGGCCAAATCTAACTATTTAATTCATGTTGGTCCATGGGTCCAAACTACACTAGTTGGGTCCAATAAAATAATTCCAAAATAATTAAATAACATCCAACAATAATTAAATAATACAACAAAAATTATTTACCATGCACAATATTTATTTAAATAGAAAATTACTAAAATATCCTTTTTCCTAAAATGTGGTAGTGACAGCTTTGTATCCCGATGCTTAGTGTGCTAGCAAGTGAAGGCGGAGAGGCAGAGGCCAAGAGGGTTGCTCCAACCATTACCCATTCCGGAGTGGAAATGAGAGCATGTGACCATAAATTTTATTTCTGGGCTTCCCCGTTCTCCAGGAGGGAAGGATGCGATTTGGGTCATCGTAGACACGTTGACCAAATTGGCCCACTTTCTATCATTCAAAGTGGGTACATCTACGGAGAGACTAGCAGAGATGTATGTGCGCCAGATAGTCAGACTGCATGGAGTTCCTGTGAGAATAGTATCAGACCGGGATAGTCGCTTTACTTCGTATTTCTGGAGGAGTCTACATGCTAGCTTGGGCACCTAGCTCAAGTTTAGTACTGCATATCACCCACAGACAGACGGTCAGTCAGAGATGACCATTCAGACCCTCGAGGACATGCTTCGCACTTGTGTTCTAGATTTCAGGGGCTCATGGGAGGATCACTTGCACTTGGTAGAGTTTGCTTACAACAACAGCTACCAAGCCAATATCAAGATGTCACCATTCGAGGCGTTGTATGGACGGAGGTGTCGCACTCCGTTATCATAGGATGATGTATACAAGAGAGCTTTGCTTGGCCCGAAGATGGTAGTGGATACAGCAGAGAAGGTCAAGATCATTAGAGATAGACTTCGGGTGGCGCAGGACAGGCAGCGGCATTGGGCCGATAGCCACCGGAGACCTTTGGAGTTTGAGGTATAGCTTAGAATTTAGATTTTGTTCTTGTGATTGCTTGTGATTGCTTGTTTTAGATTAAGTGCTGAGATCTTGTTTGTGCTAGGTTGGTGATCTGGTGTTCCTGAGGATTTCTCCGACGCAGAGCACTATTCGCTTCGGTGGAGGCGGAAAGCTTAGCCCACGTTTTGTGGGACCCTTCAGCATCCTTGAGAGGGTCGGCACTGTGGCGTATAGGCTAGATTTGCCGCCTACGCTAGAGGGAGTTCATGATGTGTTCCACGTGTCGCAGTTAAGACGATACGTGGCGGATTCCAGTCACGTATTGGATCACTCAAAGATCGTAGTGGGCCCTAATCTTAGCTATCCAGAGCAGCCGATGGAGATTCTGGATCGGCGGGAGAAGGTGTTGAGGAACCAGACTATTTCCTTGGTTCGCATCGCGTGGAGGCATCACTCTCTAGGTGAGTCGACCTGGGAGAGGGAGGATGAAATGCGCGAGCGATACCCTTATCTTTTCGAGCCCTGAGGTATGATTCTTTCTTTTCCTTGCATTCCTGTCCTAGTTTCGTCTTTTAATTTCGAGGACAAAATTATTTTAAGGAGGGTAGGCTTGTCACTACCCAATTCTAGAAAATAGGAATTTTTTTTTATTTGAAAAATTGTGTATTGATCATAAATAATTATATATATATTTAATTAGTTGGTTGTATTATTTTTATTGGTTGTTTTAGGGTTTTGGCTAGTCTGGACCCATGTCAGACCCTAGTGGACCCATGTCAGACCCAACCAACACCCTTGTCAGACTTATTTATGGGTGTAGAATAGTTATTATATTTTTAATTAGTTAATTGGAGTATTTTGGATTAGTTAGAATGGTTTAAGTGAACCCTAAACCTAAACCCTATTTTAGCATGACTAATTTGGAGGGCATTTTAGTCATTGTGTTATAATGTAAACCCTATTTTATGTACATGGCCGGCCCCCCTAACCCTAATTCTTTACTTGGCCGAACCCCCCCAACCCTTCATTCCATTCTTCTTCTTCTTCTTCTTCTTCTTCATTCTTCTCTCCATTCTCTTCTTCTTCTTCCTTCTTCCAATTTTCTCCATTTCAAGTAAGTTTCTCACCCCTCTTCTCTTCCTTCATCTACTTCTTCCATAAATATAAACCCTAACCCTTTACTTTTCCCTAACCTAGGTGTGTAGAGCCTAGACTTGGTGTAGAGGCTTGACTTGGAGGCTTGGAGGCTTGAGAGTGGTGATTTCTAGGGTTTTGGATGACTGTATTATTATTATTATTTTGCTACTGTGAGATGTCGTAGACTCTTAGACTTGGACTGTATATTTTGGATTTGTACTTGCTCTCTTTGGTTCTTTGTTGATATCTTATCGTGCTTTACTCTTCCCCTAGTTATTGTGATTGAGTTTATATATATTGTGTTGTTGCCCTCCTTTTGGAGAGGTTATCTTGACAGGTTATTGTGAGATATATATAGTTGTGACCTAGAACGGACCTAGACATCGTTCTATCGTCGATTCTGCGGCGTAGGCTGGACGTACCCATGACTCATGCCCGATTTTTCGGGTACGGGTCGTGACAATAATATTTTTCTAATCTTCTAAGTAACTCATTGAATCTCGATTCATTTTCAGCAAGTATCAATGTATTCCATGAGTTATTAAAACAATCCCACTTCTCCTTCGTACGAAATAATTTCTTGCAGTTGACAAAAATATTCTTGTTAATATGCCACCGACATACCAAGTGTGTGGATCTAGGGAACGTAACGCCTATAGCATTAATCAGTGCGATCTCACGATCAGTCACAATCACCTTTGGTAAGCATGATTGGTCCTTTAATCCTTTAAACGTAGTAAGTGCCCATCTATAATTATCCTCGCGCTCGGCCACCAAATAAACACATGCCACAGAAAATATGATATTTGTGGATGTGACCCCAACCACTTCCAAAAGTGGCATCCTATACCTGGTAGTTTTGTAGGTACAATCCATCAATAAAATATCGAAAAAGGCACACAACAAGTCCACACTAGTCGGGTGAGCATAAAAAAGATTCTTCACCCTATCCGTTTGCTCACATCTCCTATCCAGGTATTGGTACTTTTCCAACTCCAACTTTTCCAACAAGTATTGCATTTGAGATCGGCCTCCATGCTCGACAACTCTATGCTTTTGCCGAGCATTGTAAATTGTCTTCAACGTCGACTCATTCTCTGTAAAAGCTTCCTTCAACGTGCTCAATATATCTTTCGGTTTCGTATTGTTCCTTGACAAGTCTTTAACAAGTTTATCTTCAGCGGGTGTTAGTCGACCCGCAAATGAGTGTCCTACCAAATACCATCCCATTGGGTGATTATGTGAGCCGCATATAACCGTTAATGACCATTGTCCTATGTTATTGAATTGTACTCCCTTCAAAAGAAACGAACATTCATATTTCTTCGTGCTCTTGGCTTCTTTTCAATGTTCGTCGAATTTTCTCGAGCAACTTTTGACTTAGGCGGCCGATATTTAGCACCACGCTCACAACCCAAAAATATTCGAGCTTGCATTCTACTATCCCCGTTATCCGATCGTCTAACAAAACGACCATATTATGCCGGTACCCTACCATATATGTCCAACTCACCAAAGATTCACGATTTTTAAATATCTCATCCGTCCGAAATTCTTCTAAGAAATCTATTACTTCATACATGGGATTGATAATGAGGTTCAAATCCGTCGCCTGATGTTCTTTCGTTCGGTTAATAGTTCTCAATTCTGTGTCATTTGAAGTATTTTTCTGTAAAAAAATATAAAAATCACGTAATAAATACATTGTTCAGCGAGAAAAATATGAGGAGAATGAAAAAATACACTGTCGACCAGACATGACCGAACTCCACATCAACAGTTCGACCAGTACAGGTCGAACACTATATGTACAGTTTGACCCACGTAAGTCGAACACTATATGTACTGTTCGGCCTACGTAAGTCGAACACTATATGAACTGTTCGGCACCTGTAAGTCGAACCTTCACTCTAATGTTCGGTCAGTTCAGATCGAACGGACAGTGCTCAATTTTACCTGTATTGGTCGTGTTCATCGCGGATTTTTTTTTTTAGTGCACAAAATCTTTTTATACACTACTTAAAATAAAAAAAATGTAATGATAGAACTTACATTGTTCCTTCAAAGTATTTTTTTATGCTCCATGATGCTTTTTTTTTCATAAAACAATGTAGAATTTTTATGATTTTTTGGGTTTAGAGTGAGTTTGGAACTTTGAAAAAGATGAAGAAGGTGATGTCTTTTGGATATAAGAGAGAAAATTTTAATTTTGTAATTTGTTTAGAAATTATATTAGATGGAGATATTTGAAATATGGATAATTAAGTTTTTTAATATATATATATTTTTTATTTAATTTAATATGGATTGTGTTAAGTAGAATATTGTTAAGTAGAGTATATGATGTGTATAATCGGACCCATATAAAAATTCAAAATCTCTCTATTTTCCCGCAGTGTACCCCTCTCCGCCCACCCACTTTCTTCTCTGTACTGACGAAATCTGAACCAAAGCTACTTTTCCTTTCTCATCTACTTCTCCAAGAGTCAAAATTCTTTTTGACTATTCCTTTTCACAGGTTCGACTTTCCACTCGCTTTCCTTTCGTTTCCCCCTTCTAATTTCTCGAGAATTCCTTACTCTTTCCCAGCAAGGCACTGTTGATCTCGCTAGGAATGATAAAATTAGGGCTAGATTCGATCCCTCGAATGCCGATTCACTGTCGTTTATAGCTGGATCTGGTTATTGGAGTGGCCAATTTCGTGATCTGGAGCTGAATTTAGGGTTTCTCAGTCGCTTCTCGAAAGAATTCCCATGGAAGAGTAAGCATTCTTATTGCTCTATTGATTATAGCTAGTTTCTCGTCTAACTGTGAGTCTATAAATTGTTTTTTTTGTTTTTTGTTTTTTGTTTTTCTGTGTGCGTCTCTTCAGAGAAAATGCGTATGAGCTTCTCCAGAGGTATCGCCGGGACCGGCGCATGCTCCTCAGCTTCATCCTCTCCGGAAACCTGATCAAGAAGGTCGTCATGCCTCCCGGCGCGGTCTCCCTGGACGACGTCGACATCGATCAAGTCAGCATCGACTACGTCATCAACTGCGCCAAGAAAGGTTTGCTTTCACTTGTGAACATCGCTTAATTGTTTGTTTGTTTGTTTTTTATTTTTGTTTTTTATAACCAAAATCTTCATTCTTTTTGCTAATTTTGATTGGCGCAGGTGACTTGCTGGATCTGTCGGACGCCATCAGGATTTACCATGACAGCCTTGAGTATCCTTCCGTGGTAAATTCTGCTGGAACTTTGCTTTTGCAGTTGCTTGTTCGTATGAGAATTTCATGCATTCTCGTAGCCTAGGTAGGATGCACGGACCCTCCTTCATGCCGTGTCTGTGTCGTGGTGGACACACTAGGACACGCTAAAATAGGTGCCGCCCGTGTCTCAAGCATGTTGTGTCAAATCCGTGTCTGTGCAATTTAAGCCGTAGCTGCACTTGCTACAAAGAACATACTAGTTTGGAGCGATTCAGGCGGCAATCTTTACTCTTACTTTTTTTTGACAATTTTCTCTCACAAGATGTTTGTGCCATTTTTTGCAGATAGCTGGCTAAAAGTTGATGTTGCTGTATGCTTTTTTGTTCTCTTACAGTTTTGTGATTATGTTTAATAGTGAAATGGAGTCTATTATCTACAACGTGTGGAGTCAGTTGTCCTTTGTGATGGCTTAGGCATAGTTACAGACATAAATATGGGTATCGACACTATGCTGATTCATGATACAATAACTTATAAAAAAAGGATATGGGTACGAAACGGATACAAGTATATGTACACATGTTTACATCTCTACACACATATTATATATATTAGGTCATTATATTACCATAATTATGTATGCTTTGGATAATACTAGTTCCCAAAATTACAAGATAGGACTTATCTCAATTTTCTTTCTTTCTTATATATCGATTGTTTTGGTATGAGGGTAGAATGTCTTGTGTCCCTTGAAACCTAGATTTGACAGACCATGTATGACATGCTTGTCGAGGAAGTATCGTGTCGGACGTGTTGAACACGGATTCTGACATGTGTGACCTAGTGACTACTCTTAACCCCTGCATGTTCCCTTTATAAGCAGGCCTGGTCCCTGTGCCTTTTCTGTCGTGTTATATCTACTTGTGGAGGGGGCCTTGACTACATTGTTTGAAATTTATATCATTCAAGGGAACTCATATGCTGTTGATATAGGAATCTCAAGTTACATAATACTATACTTTGCAACTTATCTTTTTTTTAAAAGTAGTAGTAGTAGTTTATCCTTAAATTAATGTTTGTTCGCTACAATATTGTTTCAAGCCATGGTCCTTTAACTTATCTGGAGTTGATGAAATTAGCTTATGCTCATTTTGATTGACTATTTTGGCATCTACATTATTCATGCGACTTAGAACTTTAGAAGAAATTAGCTAGAACTAAACCTCATTATTCTGCTAGAAGTGACACAAAGTTGAAAAGATTGTAGAAGTTATGTATAGGCACTGGCAGTGTAAGAGGGAAGTCTTATTTAGTACCAAGAAATTTAAAGAACTTACAGAACCTTGAAAAAAATAGGACCATTCAGTTTGATTTGAGATGAAGAAATTGCAAAATCTAAGCAGTTCTTTTTTACTCACATAACTAATGCTCTTTCTGCGTAGACATTATTTATCCTCATTGTGCATGTAATTACTTCGTAGCATCAACTGATCATTTCTTCTTTGCTCAATGCCTGTTGTGGAAAGCTGAATGTGACCCTTTGAGTTGAACTCTTTCTTATCTCATGCCTATCGAAAATTTACTAGTCCCTGTACCACGAAATGGGTTGCCTTTGTACTACCGTGCTAGATGTTGCATACATAATATGTGCATGTGTAGTCTGAAGCATTTGAGCTGAAATAACTTGTTTGGATTTTCCTTCAACAGAGTAACACAGGGAGTTTACAAGAGTTCTTTCTGGTTACAAATCCTTATTCTTCTGGGTCAGCTCCAAGTAGGGCGCCACCACCTCTTCCTGCCACGGCATCAGTACCTGCGACATCAATACCCATTATGTCTACGTCGTCTAATTTATCAAAGTCGGAGTCGTTCCACTCTCGACAAGATGAGGAGTTATCTATAGATGATATTGAGGATTTTGAGGATGAGGAGGAAGTTGATAGCCTCCGAATTTCAAGACGACAGTCGAATGATTCCAGTGATCTTGTACTTGGTTTGCCTTTATTTGAAACAGGTAAACACAATTAGCTTCTCCCATTTGTTCTCATATTTATACAATGGCAAGTGCGTGGGCATGGCCAGAAGTTGACATACCAGTGCGTGAGCATCTAATCAGGAAGTTGCTATAGTAAATTGCAAACATGAGTTTGGTGTTCAAACTTCAAAGTGGATTGCCCCCATACTCATACTCAAGTTATACTTTGAAACAAGATTTCTAGTTATTCTGTAAAATAATTATAATTTTTACTATTATTATTATGGTTTACCTAGAAGTCTTCTTCTTTTTAGGTTGTACATACTACAAACTATATGCTGGAGCCAGTTCTACTGTCTTTGTTTTCTTAACTGGCCTAGCGCTTGCGTTATTTTCCGAAATGAGAAATAGACAAGTCTATAACTGTTAACTTTTGCATGACATGTTATATGTAGTATGTTAGACCAGGCCCTTCATTCTGAAGTTGCGCACCACACCTAGGCGCGAGTAGGTTTAATATTTGGTGTGGTATAACAAATCACTATGCTAACATTTTCATCAGCTGCTCTCTTGATAGCTTTCACGTTGGCAGCAAAAGAGTCCTCCGCTTTGTTGGATAGCTCACACTGATCTTTGTAGGCCTTTGTTTGATTCCTTTTTGACCCGACGGTTAGCTAGGTAGTAATAAGGGTCACCCTTTGTTGGAAAGTGTCTCGTGTCACCTTATGGAGTAGAGAACGATTATTTCTTGCCTTTTTTCTTAGAAGTGAGATCCAGACTTTGGCTGGAGGTGAAGGTTGGTACTTGCTACATGGCTTAAAGTGTTTGCATTGAAGAAATTGACATTGTGGTCGCAAGGTTGGATAGAGCTTATAACATAAGCAATGGGCATGTTTTTTGCCATATGATGAGGTTCTTGAAAATTAGGTTTTTATGGAATAACGCCTTGACGAGTTTTCAGAAAAAAAAGGCTACTCTGATTTGTTAGCTGGATTATTTTTTAATAACATTACATGTGGTTGACAATAAGGTTGTAAAAGTCGTTGGGCGGTAGTCGGCGGGCACCCGCCTCCTAGATCCTAGCCTCGCCTAGGCGTCACCTAGTTCTAGGCGCGGTTCACAAAAAATCGGTAAAAACAATGCTGAAAATTGCCCATAAATCTCAAATAACTTGCATAGTCGGGCACATGGACAGGCTAAGGGCATTAGGCGGGCGCGCCTAATGCCTAGGCGCCACCTAATCCCGATTTTTAGAACACCGGTTGACGAGCATTTAAGCGCATATTGGAGAAAGACAGTGCTTTGATTTTATTTATGTTTAGGGACACAAACACAATATGACACAATGTCAACATGGCTAGACACACATATCAGTTTGGAGAGCTTTCTTTACTTTTGGAGCTCTTTGTGTTGAGCCCAACATGTGTGTGACACGACATGGACAACGCATACATGACAATGATTTTGAAGTTCCCATGCTTCCTAGAATTTCTTAGCTGCTTTGCTGTCTTGAGTACCTTGTTACTAGTTTCTTTATGGAAGACATATAATTATATTGAAAATTCTAAGTTGAGATTAGAGTGAAAATTGCGAACTGTTAGGTTCAAACGTAAATATTAGTTTTTCATAGCAAGAGGGATATTTTTTTGAGGTATTGTTCGGTGTTGTCTATGTTGTATTAAGCGCGAGGCGAGGCGAGACGAGACGACGAGGCCGTTGCCTCGCTTAATGGCGCTTAAGCGGCCCTTAATTAGCGCCTCAATATATATATATTTTTGCTCCCTACATGTAAAATATTTTATATTCACATAAGCTTTATATTTATATACACACCTTTATAGATATATTTATATACCTAGATATTTATACATAGATATTTATAGATAAGTTTAAGCTTTCGGTTCGGTTATATATATATATATATATATATATATACACACACACACATAGATATTTATACATAAGCTTAAGCTTTCAGTTTGGTAAAAAAAAAAAAATTCAATCCGTGAGGCGAGGCGCTACTAAGCGCCCAAAGCTTTTCTGGGGCAATATTTCGTTAAGCGAGGCGCCAAAATTGAAAATATCGCGCTTTTCACAACATATGTTTGAGTACCATGACTGCAAACAAAGAGGACATGGCAAGGATTTGTGGGAACCTGTTAGACAATTTCGAACGCTGGGAAAGATAAATAAGTAGAAAGTGCAGAAATTGTTGAAGAGTTAGAAGTTAAAACAAAATGTGAAAGATGTGGATGCAATAACAATGAAGGATCCTGATTATATTGACGACTTCTACTTTCTACTTCTTAAGGTTAAAGGATTCATCAGATTCATGGATTTGAGATTTTGGGATGTTCCTATTGTGTTCGACCAAATTGGTAATGATTTTATGCATATGAATCTTGTGATGATTTTGTGTACAGTGGAGCTGAAACAATTACCAAGACTCTTACTACAGGCATTGTAAAATCTTGATATATTATGATGGGTAATCTCATATAATGAACATGACGACTAATCTCATATAAATCGAATTGGATTTTAATGGCTCTAATGAATGTGGATTAGTGGGAATCATTTTGATGCATATGAATCTACTGATGGTACTATGTATAGTGGAGCTTAAACAATTACAAAGATTGTTAATATAGGAAGTGGTAAAATCTTATACGTTATGTTGGGGATGTCAGGACGAGATTAAGAGTTTATTATATATGGACCTCTTTCTCCTCCATAAGCTATTAGAAACTTTGAATACTCGATTATTTTGAGTTTCTAGAAACTAAAGAAAGTAGGTTTCCAAACTAAAAATGTTGCTTATGCTCCAAAACTTACCCTGATGAGAAAGGCTTGGATGATGATGGGCTTCAACCTACTGTGACAAGTACAAGTACTTTAACTTGCCTTTGATGTTTAAACTTTCAACATGCAGAGTACTTGACTTGAAAGTTTCTGAGGGGTTGGAAGCTTTAGATAGTGGTCAACATGCATCTAAATGTTATTGCATTAGTGTTAGTAAAAAAATGTAAAGTCTGCATGCAGAGAAAGATCAACATTTGTTGTACACTGAATGATAAAGAAATTTAATAGGCAGAAAATATCTTCTTTCTGCACTACACTGGTATGATCATAGTATATGAAGAGAGAACTATGTCCTCTCATAAGCTATATATGCACATTTATCATTTCTATTTGTGAATCAGATAACTTACCGAATTGACCCAAAAGTGGTAGGTTTATAATCCGTGTAATTCTTTTCTTCTATGCAAATTCCAAGTGAATCCCTATTATGAGACACCAGCTGTTTTAAGAGTTGTCCTCACTAAAGATTGTCACGCTCGGTTCTTAGAATACATCGAGCCGAGTACGTAACTAACATTGCACGTCATACGAATACACCAGTCTATGATTGTTAGATTCTAGGATAAAAGTATAGGCAATGCTAAATCACTGATAAACTAAGAATAATTCACATTTATAAACATAAACTATCTGATTACATCTCACAAGTCTAGTTTTCTATCTCAAAAGATAATATACATAAAAGAACTATACAACTACAAAATAAAACTAATGCTCTACCCTCTGTCAATACTACTCTTCCTTAGTCATGCCTACTTCAGGCTCATCCACGCTATATAGAGACATTGTCTCTTCCTTAGTCATGGCTTCTTCTAGTGAACAAATAATATGTCATCAAAGACATGCAAGTCATTGATTCAAGAACGGTGAAATAAATAAAGTAAAACAATATATGATTGAAAAATCATGATCAGATACACAGATAAAAAGATAATATAAAGAAACTCTAAGGATGCATTATAGTGTCAACTTGGAATATAACTCTACCGTAATTCTATTTCTAGTGATTCAAAAGTGTCCAAACTATTCCTATAGTCTAACAATCACTACCAAAATAACAATACAATTTTACTTGTACGATGATGCAATGTGGAGAACAATTTTTGGATCCACACTCGACTACTTTCTGGACAATAATCCCATTTACTCGGGATCAAACTTTTGTTGTATGATTGACACAATGCTTAAAAGGTTCGGCCCCTCCCACTCAGGGAACAAAGATGAAACATATCATTTAATACCTAATCGATTCTCTTGATCGAAATAGGTCAAGTGTTGTATTGTATATATATATATGATGAAAGTGAGCTAAGTCCTCACACTCTCTCTTCGCAAGGCCTTGTCGAAGAATGTATGAACTGATTAGCTTTGAGCGTTATTTATATTGCTAGATTTCATACGGTATGATACATTTTTTTTTGTCCAACGCTTTACTCTACAATCACAAACAATTTATTATCTTTTTAAAACTTTCTTTCCTGGTTTAGATATGTATCTCGGTCCGTGTATCGTAGATATCACGTGCATACGAGAATACTGATAAGTGAAAATGTTCATTTATTGGAATAACACATATGTATCTCTACACGTGCAAAATATCACGTAGTATGAGAATACAACTCAATATGATATTCTATCAAATGAGATGGATATGGTATGTATCTCGACCCATGTAACAAGTATTACGTAGTGCGAGTATACAACTCAACATGATATTCCATCTACTGGTACAAAATCGATACCATTGGATTTAATATTTGTTACGCTTGCGTGTCAGCGTGTATGTGCCCTACGAGTCCAAAACTTAGACAGTTCAACATTTAAATACTTTTAGGGTATCGAGAGTTTGTCTCTAGTTGATATACATAACACTATATGAAGGGTTTGGTACAATACTAAGGTGTTTGATTCGAAATTAAGTTATCTCCCGAAATTCTTAAATTTTTCGGCATGATCTCTTTTGTATTTTCGAGTTTCAAACACAATAATAATAAATCGACCCAGAGCAACTCTTTGTAGAATTTTTCTGGGTCAAAGTCCCTTCGGTGGAGCAACTCAACATCGGACATACACAGTTATAATCAAGTAGGAAATCCATAAGTATTAAGAAGAATGAAAATCTTTTTACCTTGTCTACTTAGCAATAACTATTGATCTGTGTAGAACTGGAATAATATGATTAACTTTATTGATTGTGAGACTACATATATACAGGAGATGCCAACCCCTCTACCATTCTACCCGATGTGGGACTAAAGCCCATTACTAATACTTAATACTTAACACCCTCTCTCAAGCTGGAGCATATATGTCAATCATGCACAGCTTGTTACACAGAAATTGAACCCGAGGACCCAAAAGAGACTTCGTGAAGATATCAGCTATCTGATCACCTGTTCTCACATAATGAAACTTTATTATCACCTTTTGATACTCATCACCGACGAAGTGGATGTCAATTTCAATATGCTTCTTCCTTTCATGGAACACATGATTTGTACAATATGGATAGCAGATTGGTTATCACACCACATATCTGTTGCTTTAGATCATGCTTTTTCTTCCAGTTCTTGTAGTAGATGCTTCAGATATAGCACATTTGCTGTGCCATGAGCAATAGTTAGATATTCTGCTTCGGAACTTGATCGTGCGATCACACTTGTCATGCCAATGCCTATTGGTCCCGCCATTGCGTTTCCGACACTTGTGTTTGTAGCACTGCTATTTGCCTCAGTGCCTGTCATTCTTCAACACTGTTCTAAAAGGTGGCCGTCTAGGCGCTAGGCGGTTGGTGTCCGTCCGATGCTCGCCTAGGCGTCCACCTAGTCTCCCCGAAACCCGACTATGCATGTTATGGGATTTTATGAACTTTTTATGCACTTTTTATTAGGTTTTTTGAATTATTTATATATTTTTTGAACCGCCTACATCTAGGAGGCCGCCTATTCAGCCGCCTAGGCGGGCTAGGCGCTAGGCGGCGGGTGCCCGCCCGCCTAGCGTCCAACGCTTTTCACAACCTTGTCCTTCAGTATTCCGGATTCGACTGTCGGTATGATCTTTCCAATTTGATAATCACATCAACTCTACCAATGCACTAGAAACATGGCCAGCACCGACACACGCATATAAAGCAGAGAGAATATGGATCACATACGTCAGGACATAGAGGCAACCCAGGTTACTTTCTGTTAGATCCCGATGTGAATATCAAGTAAGGAAAGAAATAAAGATTCACGCAAGACAAACTTGTCTGCTCTTTGATAGATTTCTGAAATCGTTGTTGGGAGGCTAGAGGTTCTAGTAAACAAACCAATGTTTCCCCTTTGAGGATTCCAACATGGTTTTCTTTTTTTTAGAAAGAGGGAAATGCGGCTAGGGTTTGGGGTAGGCGACTGGGTTAGGATTAGGGTTAGGGTTTATGGACATGTTGGCGTCTAGAGTTAGGGCTAGGGTTAGGGTTACAGTTTGTGGAAGGGATGGGGGGCTGGAGGCAGGTAGGGGGGTGCAAGCGGGTTAGGGTTAGGGTTTTAGTGTGGAGGATGAGGCGACAACAGGGAGGAAGGAGGCGACAGAGCAGGAAGAGCAGCGGCAGCAGCAGCAACATGGTGCGAAGGGGTGGGGGCGCAGGTAGCAGGCGGGGTGGGGGGCGTGGATGGGCAGGCAGGGATGGACAGGGGAGGGGGGTGTAGGTGGGGAGGCAGCAAGGTGGGGGGGGGTTGATCTAGGATTAGGATTTGTTTTTTCTTTTTTTGTGGAGAGGGGTGGATGAGTTATGGCTCTGATACCATGTAGAATTGGAATAATATGATTAACTTTATTGATCATGAGACTATATATATATATATATATATATATATATATATATATATATATGAGAGGCTAACCTTTCTCTCTACCATTCTACCTGATGTGGGACTAAAGCCCATTACTAATACTTAATACTTAACAATCTGCCTAAACTTGTTCTTTCGAAACCAATAAAGCATATAAGTTAGAACATATAAAGTTTTTAAAGATATGACCTGCTTCAGATTTTTCTTTTATTAGAAATAACCAAGTTATTCGAATATGATCATCTACAAATGAAATGAACCAATGTGTCCTTGTTATATTTCTGATTTGAGAAGGTCCCCAAATATCAAATTGAATTAGTGAGAAAGGATGGGATTTTTTATATGAAGATTGGGATAATAATTTCTAACATGCTTTGAAAATTGACATACTTCACTGTATTGAATTTTTATTTCTGAATAGCGTAGGGAAAAGTTTTTCCAAATATAAGAAACTTGGATGACCTAGGCGATAGTGATTCAACATGATCTCACCATCGTTATTCGACAAAGTTATATTCTGATATGAATATTACATAGCTTGGAGGACTTATCTTTTTGGAGGGTCTTCACTTTTGAGGAGATAAGAGTCCTGCGCATTCTTTAGCACTGCCAATCATCTTCCCCGAAGTTGTCCCAAAATTTCACACAGATTATGAACAAATTTAGGCACACAATTTTTATCATGGGTAAGTTTAGTAATCGATAAGAGATTAGGATCAAGGGTTGGAACAAGAAGGACAAATTTGAGAATAAGAGAATTTGAAATTTTGGATGAACCGATCTCTAATACTTTAGTTACGGATCCATCGACAATTCTGACAGTGTCCTTCTGGGCAAGTTTTAAGGTTCATGAGAAAAGAGGCTCCACCTGTTTTGTCGTCTGAAGCACCTAAATCTACATTCCATGATCTCTTAACCTGCATCACACTAAGAGCTTTGAGGTTGTTACCCGATTGAGCCAAAGTTGCAGACGATGTTAGAGTTGGCTTGGCAAGGATTATCCGAAAATCTTTCGTTGAAGCTCAATATGCTCTTTATTAAACAGGGCAAATTCAGTTGGCAAGTCCATCGGTTATGGAGGCAGTAATTCCATAGCTTCTTTGTTGGTGTACCGTGCGGAGGATGGCTTCCAGTCAGCCGACTTGCCATGAATCTTCCAACATGTTTCCTTAGTGTGACTGGGTCTACGACAATAGTCACACCAAGGTCTTCCTCTTTGGGGTCGGTTGTTGTCATTCGAAGATTGCTAGTGTCCTCGAACAACAAGGGCAGACCCTTCTCCGGTTGCTGAAACGGTAGAGTGAGAACCTATCATCACCTTTTTCCAACTCTTCTCTCGACGAACTTTAGATAAGGCTTCACGGATGCTTGGTAAGGGCTTCGTTCCTTGAACTTTGCCCTGCACTTCATCGAGATCTTTGTTGAGCCCCATAAAAAAAATTGAAAACTCGCTTCTTTTCAACAATCTGTTTGTACAAGGTTCCGCCTTCGGGACACTTCCACTCGTAAACCTCAAAGAGGTCTTGCTGCTGTCAATGTCGAGTAAGAGAGTTTAAGTATTGGGTAAACGAAGACTCCTTGATGAAAAATGTGGAGGATACTTTCGACCTCGAACAATTCAGACGGATTCTCAAAACTGGAATAAGTTTCTTTGGAAGCATCCCATATTCCTTTGACAGTTTCGTAGAGAGGAAGTTCTCTCCGATCTCATTCACAATGGAGACATCACCACATTGTTCTGGGATTTCCAGGTTTTGTTTTTCGGATCATATTTGTTTGAGGCCTGACGAGGGTAGTTGTCTTTCATCTTTCTTCATATAACATCACGACGGATTGAGACCAATCAAGGTAATTGTGCCCATTTAATTTTTGACTGGTGATGGGCATTGTTGTTCTCGGTTCCTCCATTGGATCTTGTCATTGCAGTTTCTGGATTGGAGGTAACATCTGATGAGGAGCTTTGTGTTTCTGTAGCCATACCGTATTTTGTCATTGTAGGCAACCCTAGAGAGGGGGGGGGGGGGATAATATAAAAGAAGTGAGAAAGTTTAAGAGCACAAACACATCGATGTATCCTGGTATCCTTCGTGGAAGGCAGTCCAGTCCCGGAAACTTTTGTCCGACTTTAATCCACTATTTGAATAAATAGGAATACACCACGAGCTTTGATCCGAAGAGCTCTCCGACTTCTTACAATCACGAGCTTTGATACGAAGAGCTCGTCGACTTCTTATAACCACAATTTTTGATTCGAAGAGCTCGCCGACTCCAAACAACAAAATGAAAACTTGGAAATCCAAGTTTTACAACTCACCTAGACTTCTAATAGAACCACACTTGGCACTAGAAGGCTAGGGAGTTTATCTTGGTGAAAATGAATGAAGAACTCACAGCCATTTATAGCTTTTGTGCATAGTTGATTCTTACTGAATTCGGATATCAGCCAACATTAAAATTTTTGAACGTTATAGGCCGTTTCTATACGTTGTAGAATTTAAACATTCTGAAACCAACCATGACCGAGTTCGGCCTAAATTCGGGTGGGACCGAATTCTTTGGTCTGAGTTCGTTGTGGGACAAAAAGTTTGTGTTTCAAAACAGAGTTTGGGCTGAGTTATGAATTTTCCAAACAACAAGTTTTGGCTTGTAAAAACTGAGTTCGGTTTACTAGGTCTTTTGGATTTTAGAAGGATTTTAGCTTCGTAGTGCCAGTGCGTACTCGACTTACATTTTATCCTATAAAAATAAAGATAAAAATACATAATAAAATATAAAACCAAGCAACAGATGATGGCTTGCCTTTTTCTTTTTATGATGATGACTTTTTTTCGACGGCAGTTATCCAAAGATAAATAAATCATGAAATCTGTATATCTTTTAGGGGCTTCGTCCCTAAACCCCTATTGGAGTGTTCCTCTCTCGACCCCCATCCGTTGACTGGACAACGGAACCCTCGAATGCGTAGCCCGGAGATGTCGTAGGCGTTTCAGAGAAATTTTGTGGTATAACACCGTCTTTGGCCTATCATGATTTTTTTTATTGTATATGTCCATGTTTGATCTTGCTTATTGCTTTTCTGCAAATACATGTTAGACGAACAAGCAATATTCGTAGTAGCAGGTAGAAAATTTTTAATGCACATAGGATAATGCTAAGTTTAAGTATCAACATTATAGTGATTTCATGATTATTAGTAATATTATAATATTAAACTCAATCGATTTGTCATTGTTGAGTTATGTGTTAAGTTGAGTTTAGTCCCACATCGGGTAGACTAATAGGGAGAGGGGTTAGCCTCTCCATACAATGTACTCTCCTCTCCTCTTAATGAATTAATCTATCATTCATATTCTACAGGGTATCAGAGTCATAACCCATCCACCTCTCTCACTCTACCCCAAACCCTAGCCGCCAACCCCCCCTCAGCCCCCCCGCCTCTCCTTGCCTCCTGCCATCCGCCCCCCTTTGCCCGCTTCCCTGGCGCTCCCCTGCCTCCCTGCCGCCATCCCCTCCCCGCTAGCCCCTCATTCCTGTCTGAACCCTAATTTCTTTCCAAAAAAGGTCTTATATCGAAGCCAGATGGTAGACAATAATTTGTTTGCAGAACCTCTGTTCCTAGATTACGACTCCAGGAGTTAACAAAAAGTAGACAAGTTACTTGTTTACGTGGATATTTATTTCTGTTCTACCCCGATATTCACATCAGGATCTACACCGAGAGTGACCTGGGTTATCTATGCGACCTGGCTTGTGTGATCCCCATACGATCTTTACTTTCCATACGAGTGTCGGTTTTGGCCACGTTGATAGCGCATCGACAAAGTTGATGTGATTGTTGGGGTTGGGAAGATCCAGAGACAGTCGAATCAAGTGCAGGATGACCAACACTGATGCAACTAGCAGTGCTACTACCGGTGTCGGAAACACATTGGCGGGACCAACGGGCACTCGCACGACGATTTTTTCGATTCGACTCGTCGATCGACGGTTGGACGGACCAGATGGCTACTCAACATGGCGGAATAAGGATGAGAAAACACTTTGGAGAATACGGTTGTCTAAGCATCTGACTGACAACCTTTCGGAGACGACTTATCCCACATTTGAGCAGTGGGAGACAGATGATAGTCGACTGTTTACACAGTTGATGAACTCAATGGAACCATCGGTGGATGACATGGTTCAGAACACGAACACGGTAAAAGAGTTATGGGAGGTCCTATCGACGACGTTTGATAGAAAATGCGACTTGTCTCGTATCTACGACTCCGTCGTCGGCGTCTACCGGACGGAACAGGACGACAAGTCTCATAAGGATCACTTCCGGGCCTTTAAGGCTATGGTCGATGAAGTTGAGCGTGTATTACCTCTGACGACGGATATCAATGAAGCAAGGACTCAACGGGAGCAGCTTCATGTCATGGCATATCTTGCCTCTCTCCGTCCTGATGCAGACTCAGCTCGCTCTCAGATCATTGCTGGAGCTGAGGTTCCATATCTAATGGAAGCTTATTTTCGTATCCTATGGGCAGCAAAGGTCATCAAGACCTCTCCAAGTGATGCTCCCGTTGATCGATCTGCTCTGGGAGCCTCTTGTACTGGATTTCGTGGTGGTCGTGGTGGACGACGTGGTGGACGAAATGTTGGCCGTGATGGTGGACGAGGCATTGACGGTCGTGATGGAGGTCGACTGTGCACCTGCTTCAACTGTGGTCTACAGGGTCATTTCCAGTGACAGTGTACTAAAACTCCTGCCACCAATGTCACCTCAGATATTCCTGATCTTGGCGGCCGATCCGTACAAATGACTGATGAAGCATATGCAGACTTTGTTGAGTTTCAAGCTCAACGTCGAGGTGAAGCTTCTACTTTTGGGTCCACCGCAGGGTACTCAGCGGCATGTGTGGTACAGTTGAAGTAGTGGGTCCTTGACTCTGGTGCGTCTGCTCACTTGACAGACGACGCAGGTATGATACGAAATTTTATACCGGTTGGTCGTGTGTCTAATATTACATGTGCTAACGGTGGTTCGCTGACAGTTCGTGGAAAATAATTTGCCCGTCTTTCTTCGGGACTGTCACTACATTCTGTATTACATACACCTGAAAACCCATTCAGTTTACTCTCAATTAGTCGGATTACTCGTGATATGCATTGTTCGGTAACATTCTTTCCTGATGGTTGTGTTTTTCAGGACCTAAAGACTGGAAAGACTATCGGTAAGGGGCATGTGGCTGGAGGTTTGTACCTGTTTGACGAACCTTCCTCTGTTGTCTGTGCTGGTGTGAAACTTGATTCTTTTGAGTTACACTGCCGGTTAGGACATCCTTCTGTCCAAGCACTCCAGAAAATGTATCCATCTTTAGATGCTTCATGTTCTTTTCATTGTGAGTCCTGTAGTCTGGCTAAGCATCACCGAGTTTCCTATTCGGTCAGTCAAAATAAAGTTGCTTCCGCTCTTTTCGAGTTGGTGCATTTCGATATATGAGAAACTTGTCCGGTTGAATCTGTGATGGGATTCAAGTACTTTATTACCTTTGTTGATGATTACTCGCGTGTCACTTTTGTTTATCTCATGAAAAATCGCTCCGAATTATTTAACATTTGGTGCAATTTTTATGCAGAAATCAAAACACAATTTGGTGTTCCGATTAAATGCGTTCGCAGTGACAATGGTCGTGAGTATATGTCTTGTGAGTTTGTTTCACATTTGTCTCGGAATGACATCATCCACCAAACTTCATGTCCTTATACACCACAACAGAATGGTGTGGCTGAACGCAAGAATCGTCACCTCTTAGAAACAACGCGTGCTCTTATGTTCCAAGCACGTACTCCAAATTTTTTTTGGTCGGATGCCGTTCTCACGGCTTGCTATCTAATTAATCGCATGCCGTCGTCTGTTCTCAATGGCGATACTCCCTTCTCTCGGTTATATTCCAAACGAGAGCCGTTTCCTTTATCTCTCCGAATCTTTGGTTGCTTGTGTTATGTTAGGGATACCCGACTAACTCTTTCTAAACTAGATCCAAAGGCTATCCAATGTATTTTTCTTGGGTATCCTAAGGATCAGAAATGGTATCGGTGTTTTTTTCCAGTCTTGAAGCGGTATTTTTTCTATCGGGATGGTACCTTTGTTGAAATTGAGTTTTCTCCAATTCCACAAACTACTGATTCGGCTCCACAAGTTTACCCAGAAGATGATTTCTTGTTTCCTGTTCAAACACAACAGCCCCCCGTAAGGGTGCCCTCCCCTACCGAGCCAGTCTCTCGGTTCGATTGTCCGTACACACCGGCTCCGTCGGTACCAGCATCGCCGGAACGAGTTTCGCCGATAGTGTCTGTGGACACAACGCCTTTATCCTCCTCTAGCTCCACTGATTTGCTTTCGCTTGATCCGCCAGCTCGACCTCGTCGTATATGTCATGATCATCCATTGTACGTTCACAATTACCAAGGGCTTGCGAGCCACACATAATCATTGGTGGCGACTATTGATGGGATTCAGATTCCCAATTCTGCAGAGGAGAGTCTAAAACATCTCGGCTGGCGTGCTTCTATGGAAGAGGAAATGAAAGCACTTCGGGAGAACCATACATGGAACTTGGTTTGTTGCAAGGGAGGAAGTGTCATCTGCGGAAGGTCCTTTATGGTCTCAAACAATCATCTCGTGCATAGTTTGGTCGTTTCACAAATGTGGTTACTCAGTTTGGCATGTGCCAATCAAAGAAGGATCATTCAGTATTTTACCGTCAGACATTAGCTGAGAGGATACTACTCGGTGTCTATGTGGACGATATTGTGATCACAGGAGACGATAGTTAGGACATTGCAGAACTAAAAAAGTTTCTAGGAGAACAATTTCAAACCAAGGATTTGGGATTGTTGAGCTATTTTTTGGGCGTGCAAGTCACACTAGGTAAGCGGGGCATTATAATATCTCAGAGAAAATATGTGCTTGACATCCTAAATGATGCAGGAATGATGCAAGCTAAGGGAGCAACCTAGCCAATGGACCCATGAATAAAGTTACTTCCCGACGAGGGGACACTGATGACCGATCCGGATCAATATCGTCGAGTAGTTGGGAAACTCAACTACTTGGCCGTTATGACTCTACCTGGGAGACAGTTCTCAGAATTATGCGTTATCTAGTTCAGAATCCGGAAAAAGGAATTCGGATGGAGAATAAGAGACATACTTATGTTGAGTGCTTTATTGTTACTGACTGGGGTGCCAGTCTTATGGATAGACTGTCTACATCTGTCTACTCGGTCTTTATTGGCGGAACTTAGTATTACGGAAGAGCAAGAAGCAGAGTGTGATCGCACGATCAAGCTCGAAAGCGGAATATCGGATAATTGCTCATGGCACAACAGATGTGCTATATCTGCAGCATCTTCTACAAGAACTAGGAGAAGAAACATGGTATAAAGCAGCAGATATATGGTGTGATAACTAGTCTGCTATTCATATTGTTACTAACTCTGTATTTCATGAAAGGCCAGCACATTGAAATCGACATTCATTTTGTCCGTGATGAGTATCAGAAAGGGATGATAAAGTGAGGACCGGCGATCAGATAGCTGATATATTTACAAAATCTCTTCTAGGTCCCCAGGTTCAATTTCTCTGTAACAAGCTAGGCATGATTGACATCTATGCTCCAGCTTGAGGGAGGGTGTTGAGTTACATGTTAAGTTGAGTTTAGTCCCACATCAGGTAGACTAATAGGGAGAGGGGTTAGCCTCTCCTATATAATGTACTCCCCTCTCCTCTTAATGAATTAATCTATCATTCACATTCTACAGTCATATTAAAAAACTCAACTTAATCATTGGGTTAACAGTCATGTGTGGGAATGAATTTCAGAAAAGCTCTGATACCATGAAGATTTTAGAGGAAGAAGATGAAGAATTAGGAAAGAAACTGAAACTTTTCCCCATTTATTCAAACAAATGTACAACATAATAAATATGACTAGGAAACAGAATATTAGTCTCACTAATCTAGGAATGCAGCTAACACACCTCCTACAAATTAGTCAAAATATAAATGGAAACTAAATCATAGAAAATCAGGTAATCTACCCGAATCCCCTAATTATAGCCTATACAACTCAATAAATTACTAGAGAAAAATATTTCCTAATTTTCGAGAATCAAATCTAAAAAATTCTACAGTTTTTATTATAAAACTTTTAACTTAAACATTAAGTAAACTAATAAAGATCTTAAAATAATGAAGTAGAAGATGAAAGAAGATAAAGAGAAGGGAGAGAAGAGAAGGCTTAAGGGCCGGCCCCTTTAGCTTCTAAGGATAGGAAAGGAAAGAGTTGGTAAATGGGTTTTTGGTAGTTTACTAGTTAATTATAATTAAGGACTTAATTAAATCAACTTAATAACTAATCTAATTTAGCTTCTTAGGTTAAGTAGGTATGGTGACTAAGGGGTTGTTTGGATCGCAGTAGCTGCGACGTAATTGGCGGTTCCCGCTGCAACTGCCAGTAGCTCCGGCTAGTTTTCGTGTTTGGTTGGCCGCAGCAACCACGCAGTAAGTGTCACATCGCAGCAAGTCTACGGTAACTCCTCTTTGCTTTTTTTCAAGCATTAGTTGCATTCAAAAAGTGAGGGAGGTGGGCCGAAACTGGATCGACGGTGGCGGTGATGGTGGCTCGAGCGGTGGTGGTGTGGAGGTGGATTGCCGGCGTTGGGCTGATCGTCTCGTTTGCAGCCTCCTCGACGACGGAGATCTGGAGCCCTCCCCGAGCACTAGCGTGCGCGACCGATCGTCTGCTCCTCAATGACCTTCGACATCTCTCGACGACGGCCTCAACCGTGTTGGCGACTTCCTAGTCTTCTTCCTCGAGGAGCACAACTAGCTTGATTCGCCACGCCGTTCCCGGATCTGGACGAGCTCGACTCGCCATGCCGTGCCCGGATCTGCGAGGTGGAGGAGGTCCTCGGGGAGGACTCTGCAGAGGAGATCCCCACCACCACCATCCGGCCACCTTCTTCCTCCTCGTCCTCGTCAACGAGCTATTTTTTTTTCTTTGGAAAGATGAAAAAGAAGAGTCGTGGAGAGGCTGCTCTTGAATTTTTTTTTTTTGATATGGACACGTGAGTGGCTGAGAGGTGGACATGTTAGTGGATTGGTAACTTTTTTTTTTTTTTTAGATGAACAGTTGTTACTTCTACCCAAACACTGAAAGTCATCAATCCCACTTCTAGCAGACAAAAAATACTGCATCCAAACACATTTCGAAAAGTGACACTTGCTGCAAGTGTACAGCAATTCAACATGCAGCAAGTGCCACTTTTACACTTTTAAAGAGTTACTTCTATCCAAACAACCCCTAAGCTACTCGATGATAAGCTAGCACCTCTAATATAATAATATAAAAACTTTACACGAAAATAAATATTATTATTCTATTAAAATTTTTGAAAGTTCTTAAAAATTATATTATTAAAATAATATTTTTTTTCTCGTAAAAGTCATTGTAACAGTTGTGACAGATCCTCACATGACAAAGATCTTCTCAATTTTTTTCCTCGTAGAAATATATTAATATTATAATGAAGTTTGGAAAAAAGTTATGACAAAGATCCTCACATGGACTTAAATTCAAGCCATCTTTGTAGAAGCGTAGGATAATATGGGAAACAATCTGAAGGTTGAGAGCAGTCAACTGATATATCATCTTATTTCAGGTATAACAGATGATGATCTTCGAGAAACTGCATACGAAATTCTTGTGGCTTCTGCCGGGGCTGCAGGGTATGGGTTTGATATCCTTGAAAAGCTTCCTAGTTTACACCTTTTATTGTTATTGTAAACCTCACTCTTCATCGAAAAATCCAGTTACTTCCCAATGTCATTTAGTTAATTATTGTATCCATATTTGTCATATTGATTATTATGCTTTCTTTGGTGCTCTGTTGTTCTGTTCTTTAGGGGTCTCATAGTACCATCTAAGGAAAAGAAGAAAGAGAAGAAGTCCAGACTAATAAGGAAACTTGCTCGTAGTAAGAATGAAAATGTTGCACCCCAACCTCAACGTGTTCCTGGATTGGTTGGTTTATTGGAGACAATGCGAGCCCAGCTTGAGGCATGGTTCTTTAACTTTACTTTCATCTAGTTTCTTATGATAAAAACATAAGCATTAATATCTTGGTGGAATTCTTTAATGTATATACATTGCTTTCAGATTGACGTAATGAGGAACAAAAGTTCTTTGCATAATCTAAGTCTTGATTCAGTCTGTTCTTTTGTGCCTAGTTTAAGTTGATGCTTCAATCTGTCAGTCATGTGTGTGTGTATGTGTAAACATTAGTATCATCAAAGCTTGTTCCACCTGTTTGGTGTCACTTTTCTCAGTAAGTCCCAATTATCCTTGTTAATAGATTCAAACAACAAACACTTTTTAGGGTTAGTCAAACTGGATTTCAGAAGCAGCTCATTATTGGTGTGATTTCAAAATCAAATTGACATTGTTGTCAAGCATATGATTTCAGAATCTCTTATGACCATTATTCCAATTCTAAAACCTAAAGCACATTGTGTTTACAAATCTAGATTGAGACCAACTACTACTTTTATAAACTTTGTTATTATAAGAACTTCAAATAAAATTATCTATAATACTATATAGAGAGAAAATTTGGCTTCACCATTAAATTTCTTCTTCTTACAAATATATCCTTATCTAACTTTACTGATTAGAATTAATCATCAAATTTAATGAGGGCAGCTAGATAATTATGTATATAATTTCTTGTAAAGGAAATGTGGTGCCTTTTGCTCTTTCCAAGTATACGTGCAAGGCATGGGCATATATACTAGTATTCTATAAAGAGAAACTTAAAATTTGGATTGTGATAATTTTTTTAACCACACTAATTGATCTGAATAAATATAACATTTTTTATATATAATTTATTTGCTGATTAGTGATTTCATGTTTATTTAAATTAAATAATTTATATTACAATTCAAATTTTATTGTAATTTTGGTTAAAAATTTGAGTTTAACCGGTTCAAATGTTATGTAATTATAATATGTTACCCCAATATTTTTCGTAGTAAATCAGTGTTATCAATATATATATATATATATATATATATATATATATATATATATATTATTTTTTCAGATATTTATAGGACAACAAAGAAACTATAAAAATAAAATTGTTACCGGCCTCCGGGGAAGTCGTGCACGAAGCACTGCCCTAAGAGTTGATCCGAGGTCTATGTGCAGACGATTCTCGGAAGCTCCTAGTGGTAAAACCCTCTGACTATCGGGTTCTCTTCGTCGCACACAACTCGGAGAGAGAGACCGAACTTAGCTCTGCCCAGAGCAAGGATTTAGAAGTGAGAAGGTGGATCGAGAGAGGAATGAAAGAGGTTTCACGTAGGATAATTTTTTTCGTTCAGAAAAAGGAGTTGGAGACCATTTTAAATAGGCTGAACCTTATACACAGCCACAAACAAGATACTTAATGGCTCATAAATAGGCCATTAAGGAGCAAATAAAACGTGGAAAAATGGCTGTCAAAAGAGCTGTTGCAAGGTTCAAAGAATCTGGACATGAGCCTCAACATTCAAATTTGAATGAAACAAAACAGTTCAAAAAATAAAGGAGAGCAAAAAGATTTTTGGATCCCAGTCCGAACCCGAAGAGCAAGTTGGATCGGCATTCGGCGCCCGCAGGTGTAGGTACGTACCCGCACCCGTTACGCGCGCCGAACCGAGCCGGGCCGGGCGGCGGCGCGCACGTGTGGCCCAAGGGGTTTCCCACACAACATCTTTAAGAAAGCAATGAAGATGAACTAATATATAACATACAAGGAGGGTTTGACCTATCCGATGTGGGACTAAAGGAAAGAAGGAAGTTGAGCTTTTGCTCAAGCAAAGCTAACAATCCCCCCCTCCCAAAGGTCAAGATCCGAAATATAAGTGACAAAAAAATTAAAAGGAAGAGTTTCTGGAAAGATATATACTATGCATAGATGAGATGGACTACAGCCTTGAATCTCACTTAGTGACTATTGTCTTTGTCTGAAGAAGTGCTTGATGGACTATGCCTTGAATCATGCTTCTTTCACCAGATTCAGAAAAATAGCACACATAGTACGCTAGAGGTTCTGGGTCTAACGGGTGGCGCTTTTGGTTGGCCATGCACACTTAATTCCAAATTCCTGAGAGTTGTCTGGGATCGCCCTGTCCCATAGTCGCGGCCTTCACGACCTCTCATATAGGTAAGTACTTAAGGGTTGGTGATAGGTTTCAACCCCGCATATTAGCTTGGACCTATTAAGAGTTTTAAAACTCATCCTAACCATATCACTCAAGAACACTGTCACCATAGGGATGGGGAATCATTGTACGCATGTACAACCACTTGGGCAATATACAATGAGATTTTAATCTCGGGTCAGTGTTCCATAAAAGTCACGTAAGTCCAGCTTGTTCCTACCCATTGAACCGACTTCTTGGGATCTCCAGTCAGACTCGGTTGGGTTGCCACTGCTGGTGACTTTACTTATGGGCTTAACCCCATCCCTCTCGATGATTCTAGGATCAAAGTCCTAGACAGACCCTTCGTCAAGTGGTTTGCAAGGTTCTTTTCTGACTTTATATAGTCAAGAACCACATATTTGCCCAATAGGTTCTTTATAGACTTGAAGCGCAGCTGCAGGTGCCTGTTCATCTTAGCATTCACAGAATCATGCTTTAGTAGTTCCATAACAGATTTATTATCACAGTTTATAGAAATTGCAGGAACATGATTAATAGAAACATGTATATGCATAATAAGGTTTCTTAGTCATTCGGCTTCTGTACATGTAGTGTCCAAGGCTATCATTTCGGAGTCCATTGTACTCCTAGCTATGATAGTTTGTTTACATGAGTCCCAGGAGATTGCAGCTCCTCCTAGAGTGAAAACATATCCAGTAGTAGATTTTACATCATGTGAGTCAGTTACCCAGTTTGCATCTGAATAACCTTCTATGATATCAGGGTGTCTAGTATAGTGCAACATATAATCTAGAGTACCCCTAAGATATCTGAAAACTCTTTCTAATGCTGTCCAGTGTAACTGATTTGGGTTACTATTATATCTACTTAGTCTCCCAATAGCAAATGCAATATCAGGTCTGGTCTTGTTTGAAATGTACATGAGAGAACCTATCATCTGAGAATATCTGTGTTGTTCTATGGGAGAACCCTCATTCTTCTTGAGAACAACACTACTGTCATAAGGAGTAAGGGCAGGTTTCTTATCAAAAAACTCAATTTGTTTTAGCATTTTCTCGATAGAGTGTGCTAAGGATAGAGTATAGCCCTCCTTGTATTTGGACAGTTGCATGCCTAGAATCAAGTTGGCTTCACCTAGATCTTTCATATCAAACTGGCTGGATAAATAGTCCTTGGTATTAGTTATCAATTTTAGTGTTGATCCAAAAATAAGGATGTCATCTACATACAAACATAAGATGACGCAACTTCCATCTAAAGTTTTGGAGTATATACATTTGTCATACTCATTTGGCACGAAACCATATTCTGAGATGACTATGTCAAATTTGTTGTGCCATTGTTGAGGAGCTTGCTTTAGGCCATAAAGAGATTTAGCTAATCTGCAAACTTTTTTTCTTGGCCTTTAGCGATGAAACCTTCAGGTTGCTCCATGTAGATTTCTTACTCTAGGTCCCCATTTAGAAATGCTGTCTTTACATCCATTTGATGGATTAGCATATTATGTATGGATGCTAAGTCTAGAAGGGTTCTGATAGAGGTGATCCTGGCTACAGGTGAGTAGGTATCAAAATAATCTAATTCCTTTTTCTGGGTAAAACTTTTCTCTACTAATCTAGCCTTGTATTTCTCTATGTTACCATCGGCTCTAAGTTTCTTTTTGAATATCCACTTACAACCTATGGGTTAACTACCTAAAGGTAGGTCTGCTAGAAACCAAGTATTGTTCTCCATGACGGAGTTATACTCACTGTTAATGGCTTCTTTCCAGAAAGGGGCATCAGGAGAAGATATTGCTTCTTCATAAGTTGAGGGATCAATCTCTATCAGAAAAGTCAAGAAACCTTCTCCTAAGTTCTTTTCAATTCTTTCTTTTTTAATCCTTCTAGGTTCTATATTTTGTTCGTGTTGTGAACTGGATATTTGAACATGAGAGCTAGTGGACGGAGCAAGAGAGGAGATGGAGGAAGAGGAAGAAATTCTATCTTTAAAGGGATATATATTCTCAAAGTAAACTGCATCTCTTGCTTCTACAATAGTATTGTTAGAGATTTCATTTACCTCTGAGTAACAAGAAATCTATTGGCATTGCTATCTATGGCATATCCTATGAATACATCATCTACAGTCTTAGATCCAATCTTCCTCTTTTTAGGTTCAGGAATTCCTACTTTAGCCAGACATCCCCAAACTTTGAGATAATGGATCCTAGGAGCTCTACCTTTCCATAATTCATAGGGAGTCTTATCATTAGGCTTACTAGGAATTCTATTAAGGATGTAACAGGCCGATAATAATGCTTCTTCCCATAAATTATCGGGAGCACCTGAGCTGAGGAGCATGGCATTCACCATGTCTAACATGGTGCGATTCTTCCTTTCAGCAACTCCGTTGGACTGTGGTGAATATGGAACAGTTACCTCATGGATTATTCCGTGTTCTTCACAGAAATTGGTCATATTATTTGATGTACTCTCCACCACGATCTGATCTAAGAATCTTAATCTTTCTCTCTAACTGATTCTCAGCTTCAGATTTATAGACCTTAAATCTGTCAAGAACTTCATCTTTGGTTTTGAGAAGAAATGTATAACAATAATTTGAATGATCATCTATAAAGGTAACACTATTTTCTACCACCTCGGGTCAAAACCCTATTTGAGTCACACACATCACTGTGAACTAGCTCTAGAAGGTCAGAGTTTCTTTCTACAGATTTGAAAGGTAGCCTAGTATGTTTAGCTGGAACACATATCTCACACTTGTGTTTATCATCTATTGGAGTCAGGAATAAGATCTAAGTTCATCATCCTTCTTAGGGAACCTAGATTCACATGATCTAATCTACTGTGCCACACATTTGAAGATTTTACATTTGAAACAACAAAGGAAGGATCTGGAATTTTATTCACGGTACTCAAAATAAAAAGACCATCTCTTACAAATCCTTTTCCAATAAAAGAGTCATTCTTAGAAAATACTACTTTATTTGCTTCCATAACAATCTTGTACCCTGAAGCTACAAGGAGAGACCCACTAACTAAATTTCTTCTGATAGACGGCACATGTAACACATCATGAAGAGTCCGAGTTTTTCCTGATGTCATCTTTAGATCTATTCTTTCTCTTCCTATAATTTGTGCCGCTGAGCCATCTCCTAGAGTTACACCTCCTCCACCTGATTCCTGATAGTTTGAAAAATAGGAGCGATCAAAGGAAACATGAACATTAGCTCCAGAATCCAACCACCAATCGTCAGAATGGTAGAAAATGTTGACTAATGGTTGATAGCTTACAGACCTGAAGGAACTAGAAGAGCCGTTGAGAAGCATGCTTGTTTCTGGTTTGGCTGGGCGTTTCCCTTTATAAGAAGTCTGGACAACTTCCTTCTTCCTATGGAAACAGTTGGTGGCTATATGGTTTGTTTTTCCACACAAAACAAAATCTCTTCTGATCCTGAGTTTGACCAAAGGTTCTTGGTTTATTGTGGTGATGGTTTTGGTGGTGAGGCTGAGGGTTCTGCTTCTTCTTGAAGAGGTTCCTTATGGGTTTGTGGTGATGATGAGGCTTGGATTTGCCTTGGGATTCTACAAGGTTTACCTTAGCTTTAGACTCAGACTTAGGGTTAGACCTTAGCCTAATTTGTTCTTCTGTTCTAATTTTCTTTAGTACTTGAGCAAAGGTAAGGTCACCTTGTGTATGAATAAGATCTTTCTTAACATCAGACCAAGAAGGGGGGAGCTTGTCTACCAAACATGCTATTTTATACTCAGTAGAAAAGAAAGTACCTTTGGCTTGAATATGCCTAAGATATTCTTGGAATTCATGTATTTGGTCATTCATAGGTTTATTATCTACCATAAAGTATCTGTTGAATGAGGAGGAATTGAATCTTTCGATTCCAGCATCATCACATCTATATTCATCTTCCAAAGCTTCCCAAAGTTCTTTAGCACTTTTATATTCAAAGAATATGTCATATAATGATTCAGACAAAGCGCTTAGAATTCTATGGAAGCAGTGGTAGTCTATTTCTTTAGGTATTTTGGGTTTAGAGGAGCTGGTGGATTTGGACACTCCTACGTCAGACTCGGTGTCATCAGAATCATTTGTGTTGGGTGTGGAACCATCAATGGCTGAGATCAGCCCTAAAGTTGTGAGCCAAAACTTCATTTGACTCTGTCATCTCTTAAAGTAGGTCCCGTTGAACTTAGCAGGTTTAGCAGTAAAGGTCTCATCCTTGCCAGTCATGGTTGCTAATGGGAAAAGTTTGGAAGATACGAAATTACTCAATAACAATGTCCAATGATTATAATAATAGTTCAAGTGATTTTGCTAACCAATCTTAAAATCTATAGTCTATAAAGTGTAGATTAACTTGGGTTAGCTGTAGGGGCCGGCTCCCAGCTAACGGTGGTCCGAAGACACTTAAATACCGTGTCGCTTAGGGCTATTTACACCCGGTTGACAGAAGGACCCTTTCGCCTTGTTCCCAAATTGATCTTTACTTTTAGAATTCAAACTCAAAGAGATTTGCAATTATACTTAACTATTATTGTCTTGAGGTTGTTTGAAATAAACAATATTGTAGTTAACAATAAGTAAATGTAGAGCTAAATTATAGTAGTAAATGTGGTTGTTTGAAATAAATAATAATGAATACCAATGATGGTATATATATATTAAGCAAGATTTTATGTGCTTCAAATGCTAAATTATAGTAGCAAATAAGAATTTTGTATATGAAACAAAATATTCGTTTTTTGTTTGTTTTCTTTATGGAACAGAAGTATATGGTAGCCAACGAATATAAGATAGCAAATTAATTGGTTGCAAGTGAAAAAATTAATTATACGTTGTAGTAATTAAGCAAAAGAATTTGTTCTAGCAACTAATGAGTGGTGCTAATCGACAAAACAAATGAGTAGTGCTAAGTAACAAAAGAGTAGTGTTACTTAGATTGCCAGTTTTATAGGTAACAATCAGTGAAGAAGTTTTATAAGTAACAGACTTGCCACAATAATTTTCTTTTGCTACAATACTAATAAAAAATGTTTGGCTACAACGCTAACAATTAACAAAATAAAACCGGTTACTTGTTGACAGTAACAATTTTATCAATAATATTGATGACTTAAGAATGTTTGCTATGAATAGAAAATATTGTTCAACTCTTAGATTGTTATCAATATTTATAACATAAATATATATATATATATATATATATATATATATATATATATATATATATTATTTTTTCAGATATTTATAGGACAACAAAGAAACTAAAAAAACAAAATTGTTACCGGCCTCCGGGGAAGTTGTGCACGAAGCACTGCCCTAAGAGTTGATCCGAGGTCTATGTGCAGACGATTCTTGGAAGCTCCTAGTGGTAAAAATCCCCTGACTACCGGGTTTTTTTCGTCGCACACAACTCGGAGAGAGACCGAACTTAGCTCTGCCCAGAGCAAGGATTTAGAAGTCAAAAGGTGGATCGAGAGAGGAATGAAAGAGATGTTTCACATAGGATAATTTTTTCCGTTACGCGCCGAACCGAGCCGGGCCGGGCGGCGGCGGCGGCGCGCGCGTGTGGCCCAAGGGGTTCCCCACACAACATCTTTAAGAATGCAATGAAGAGGAACTAATATATACATACAAGGAGGGTTTGGCCCATCCGATGTGGGACTAAAGGAAAGAAGGAAGCTGAGCTTTTGCTCAAGCAAAGCTAACAATCAGAATAGTAGGAAGCATGAACCTGGGCAGACTGACACGGACATAATGTGAAGATAAAATGCATTGAATTGAGGAGAAAATGAGCAACATAAACATAGATTACCATAAAAGTTCCAATATGAACTTGTAGTGAACATTTATCTCTGATAGTTAGTGTTTCATTAATGCAAATATAAAAGTTCCATTTTTCTCTGATAGTTAGTGAACATTTATCTCTGAGTGTTTCATTAATACAAAAGATCCAATATGAACTTGTAATGAACATTTATCTCTGATAGTTGGTTAAAAATTTGAGTTTAAGTGGTTCAAATGTTATGTAATTAATATGTTACCCCAATACTTTTTTTGTAGTAAATCAGAATTTTTCTAAGAAGTAGAATTTGAGAACTCAAATTCTTTATATGACAACTTCATGTAAGCAAATACACTTGAGAAATCTATTCAAGTTATAACCTAATACATTATAATCCATGTACTTAATCTGATGCCACAAGTATGAAGAAGGCAAGAACAACAAGCATCCACAACCATTGACATAAAATATAAAAAGTCTCAGGAAATGGGAGGAAACTTTTTCACCATTACTGTTACAAAATGTTTTCATCTAGCCATGTACACTGGAGATCCCAAGTTCGGTAACAGATCATGAACAATGTAACGTAAGGCAACAATTCACAATTTTGACCTTTAATACTTCTGTGAGATTTGCACGTTCAAGGCTGTTGACAGAGTGGGCAAGAAAATAGGGAGAGTGAGTTGTCTCAGCCGGGATGAGGCCAAGGAGGAACTTACCATCCATCAGGTCTAGCATGAGAACACCTTGCTAGCAGATGATCTCATTGTCGGAGGTGAAGGATCTTGTCGTCATAGACAATTGTTGTGGACCGGATCATCGTTGCTGTCCGGAATTTGTAGTCAATGTTGGATAAGATTTTGGTCCAAGATCTCCTCGTCCAAGGGCTTTACTTGGGGAGGAGATGAGGGGTTGAGGGAGATGAAAGTGAGATGTAATTAGAACCGCACCTCGGAGAGGTGTGGTTCTAATTGGAAAAAGTGAACTGGAGAAAATAGGATATAAATCTAGAGTCCCAACTATCCTGTATTTAAAGTTCGATTGACTAATAGATGAGTATGCATTTCAAAAACTAAATCCACTAACACCAGATTTCCAAACCACCACCTGGATTCCCAAATCCAGAGTTATCAACCTCTCATATTTTCTGTAATAATCTGAAACCTTCTGTATTTGTTGACAATATATTGACTTTTTTCCATTTATGTATCAGTTTTTGACAACAGTCATTGTTTTTCTTACAGGTTTCAGAGTCAATGGACATAAGGACAAGACAGGGATTGCTTAATGCTCTTGTAGGGAATGTGGGCAAACGAATGGATAACCTCTTGGTTCCTCTGGAATTGTTATGCTGTGTTTCTCGAACAGAGTTCTCTGACATGAAAGCATATCTCCGTTGGCAGAAGAGGCAGGCATGTGATCCACATTCCTTTGTTTATTTGTCAAATGTATATTGAAATTTGCAATTTTCTTTTAGCTGAATATACTGGAAGAAGGCCTTATAAATCATCCTGTAGTGGGTTTTGGGGAATTAGGACGTAAAGCAAATGAATTCAGGATGCTACTGAAAAAGATAGAGGAGTCTGAGGTATGTGTTTAGATCGACTAGCATAAGAAAGCATTATATAGTTCATTCTTCTTCATATAGTTAGCTGACTGTAGTTAATTATTTGCAAATTCGTCACCTATCCTATTAATCTTTTCGCCAGACTCTTACACCTGCTGCTGGTGAGGTCCAGCGCACAGAATGCCTAAGATCACTGAGAGAGATTGCCATTTCACTTGCTGAGAGACCAGCTCGTGGTGATCTAACTGGTGAAGTATGTCACTGGGCTGATGGCTATCACCTTAATGTCAGACTTTATGAGAAAATGCTTTGCAGTGTGTTTGACATCTTGGACGAGGGGAAACTTACTGAGGTATCAATCAACTTTGAACATTTGCTTGTTTGTGATGTTATTATTCTTCCTCCAGAATTATAAATGGAGATATTTTTGAATTGGCCAATATCTTACATTGCCTTATAATTCCAGGAAGTCGAAGAAATTCTTGAGCTCCTGAAGTCTACCTGGCGGATATTAGGAATTACAGAGACTATCCATGATACATGCTATGCATGGGTATTATTTCGGCAGGTGAATTATATGAATGAAACTTCTGTCATGCCCATGACTATATCTTTGTACAAGTTAGTTATATTTGTGCACATTGGTTTGTTTCTTCAGCGACCCTGAAAATGCAACCAGATTTCTTCCCCTGTATGCATCATTTGGTAGAATCACATATGGTATGCTAGTCATCATTGTCAGCGTTTTCCATCAGAAAGTGACCAGTAATGGAGCATGAGATAGATCCTAAAAATAATTTACACTGGTATTAGGACTGAATGTTAGTATGTTCATTGCCAAACTCGTATCAAATGTAGCTACATGAGCAAGAGTGGGACTCGCTAGAAAACCTAGTAGGCCTGTGGGGACAGGCAGGTAAACCTACATATTTTGTCAACTAGCTAAACTCATACCTTGGAGCATACTCCGAATCCTCCTTGACTTAAAAAAGAGCCTACTTGAAGAGGTTAGATAATATTGTTTACGGTAGGCAATTGCATTCATTTCTACAACACATTAAGACAAACCTAAAAAAGTAATGCAGGCCACAAAAATTTGCTGATGTTAGTGCCGGTACCAAACGAACAATTAAATTATTTGGCTAAGATGCATTTTAGCCTTGCAATGTGGTAGATCTATGATGTGCACTGATATGTATAATAATATGCATGATCATCATCATAATCACCATAGCCATTACCATTATTGTTCTGAACACTCATGTCTTCTACCTCACTAGGATGATGGTGGCCGAGGAGCACGATTCACCAAGAAGGGGCCATTTAATACTAATTGAACACTGTTTTCCTGTTGGACATCACACCTTGTTATTCATCCAATTGGGCCTTTGTTCTATAATGATCAATAATGTCATTCATCAATCCATCTTTCCTCAAATATGCTAACATGGAATGGGATATTCTTTAGTTCTTCTCCACTACATTTACACTTCTATTGAATCTCCTAATACTGTGTGGGACTTAACTGGATATTCTACATTAACAGATTCTTATTATGGGTTCTGACTTATGATAGTAAATCTGTCTTTTGTGAGGAAACACCTTAGACAAAGAAACTGATCGGTGAAATTATTCTTATTGCAAAAGTGACAAGCTTATCAAATAACAAAGACTTGTCAGACAGAAAGAAATACTAAATGCAGAGAGAAAAGAGAGATGTAATCAGGGGATTATAAGCGAGACATGAGCTACCATGTAGCAAGAATGCTGCATACATATATGTAAAGATTTTGTTGGAATTTTGAGCATGTTGTTGGCCATTGAGATGGATATATTCTGAATGAAGTAGTTGACCTATCTTTCTCTCATGACATGAATGTTGCCAACGAGTTATTCATGTATCGGAGTATGCATTCCTCTTATGTCTGATTTTTAGGCATGTCCATGTAATTCTACTCCATCACATCGTGTTTGATCCAACTGTTTAAGTGATAAGTGACATATCCCAAGTGTCATTCTGTTGACTGTATTACGTGTTAATCTCTCCACACTATAAATGACTGACAGTTTTTTTTTTTACTGTTTGGCAATGATATATAGGTCTTTCCAACTGTTAATCTTTCTACACTATAAATGACTGTTCCGACTGTTTGAAATGACATAGGTCTTGCCAACTAATAACTAAACCAGCAGGCTTAGATTTTTAGCATGCTTTCACAGTTGTACCTAGAAAAGATAAAACTAGTTTCTGCAAGGTTCACTGATTGATTTGGTGCTCACCTAATAGAGTCAGTGGATCTCATGTTGAATGCCTCAAGCATTCACAATAATGATTTCTACCCATCTTGCTGCTTAACAGTCTTCAGTCACACTGCACGGCATTGTCTGCTATAGTGCAAAATTGCCATAAGAACAAAAATGTTAGTGAGCCTCTCAGGTCAATTTCATCTATATATTTTATTTTTGAAATGATAAGTCTACATCTACTACCTGACTTAATCTCGTATCTTTTATGACATCTCCTTGGATTGTGTCCGGGTCAAGTTCTCTGCAAATGCACGCCATTCCTTGAATTCTTGCTTCTTTTGCTTCATTCCTCAATCCACCGTTCAGACGGATCTCCATCACAATTGCTAGGACAAATCTCTTTATATAGTATCTTGTGAAAGATCTCTGTATTTTTTCATTTTCTCCTAAAAAGGGATTTTGTTCTTTCTTATCTTTGTCTATCCATTCTTGGTGTTCCAATATGCCCCAACAGTTCATATTTTTGCAAATTTCTTGACGGTAGGTAGTCTAACTAGAAAATTTTAGTTCAAACCAACTTTTCTTAATCATACTATAAAATAAAGTAGCTGTAGTGCATAATGACCTTGATTTAGTGTTATTAAGATTGCATTACTTGTCCAAGTACTCGGTAACGGCCTAGGCCCAAGAAACTCATATACTTAGACTAGTCAATCGGCCATGGCGATTACCAACTCAATAACAATTGTCACGCCCATGACCCAAATCTAATCCGAAGACATGACAAGCGACTGTATAAATCTAAGTTCATTTGTACAGGGTCTATAATACACAATTTTCAATATCCAAGAGAATAGACAACAATGGAATTTAGGCAGAAGATTGAAGTTCAACTAGATTAGAATAATTGAATAATAATATTGCAGCGAAATAGAAATTGAGGTTGAGTATAAAATTGTTCAACCCTTATTTCATCTAAGAAATTGGTTCCAATTACATTATCCCAAAATATTAAGATAAACATAACACCTTCAAGAGTAAATGTTTCAAATCTGGAAACGAAATGAGGCTAAGCCCTTGGTGCTCTGTTCATGTCTCTCGTGCCTATAACAATGGTGGGTCAGTGCATTACATGCACTGGTAAGTAGTACAATCAAACTCACCTAAACCTATCACAATAACGTAGGAAAACATAACATTTTATTATGTGATCTTTAAGTTCATTTTAAGCCGACATTCTATTATCTTTATTTCTTCCAAATATCCCCTTACTCATGCCAGTTCAACACAAGGTATCTCAAAGCAACAATTTATAGAATATGATATAAAATGCATGGAATATAATATGCATATTACCCTTAGCCGAAAGACTGTCTCTCAAAACAAAGATTAGAAACACATTTGTCGGATTCTGCAAAGGAATTCCATTAGTGATGCATCCTATCTATGTCTGACGGTCAATGACTCCATCATAATTGGACTAAGTGCCTATAAGAAATAGGAAATTTAAACGGCACCCCTTCTAGTGTAGGTAGCTAGCCCCATTGAAGGTTTCGTATACCCGTGCGATTCTTTCTCACTAAAGGATCCATGAAATGACATGCCTCCTAGATTGACGCGGTCCCGGTACCCCGGTCACTGCTTGAGGAATTAGGTGAGCGTAGCTCCCCTTCTTTTGCACAATTATG
Organism: Iris macrosiphon; assembly: GCA_036927795.1. Taxonomy (NCBI): domain Eukaryota; kingdom Viridiplantae; phylum Streptophyta; class Magnoliopsida; order Asparagales; family Iridaceae; genus Iris; species Iris macrosiphon. The sequence goes on along the minus strand of JAYESA010000009.1, from coordinate 143,774,346 downwards.
GTTAGACCCGATTCAACAATGAACCCAAAAGAGAAACCAGACCTAATTTGGCTGAAGGAATGTTTAGAGTCTTTAGACACATTGGTTTTTCTTTTCAAATCGGGTTAACTTATACATGTACACGAACCTATAACATAACCCGACTGTACTTGACTTCTAAACCTAAACCTCTTTCCTCTTGATCGACGGAACAAAGAAAAATTGCAACAGCAGCAGCCAGTGTCCAGGAAGAGGAGAAAAAAAGAGTGACTGTGCTAGAGTGCGTCACTTGTCTATATAAATAGCCGTATCCCTGCTGTACCCGCATCCTAAGTTTTTTGAAAATGCCTGTAGCCGTATCATCCCCGTATCCATGTCCATACTTGTGCAACATAGCACGACACATATCGCGGGTTGACAACCTAGGTCGTTTCAATTGTTACCATGGGATAGATCTTTGGCATATATTTGATCTTCTATATGTAGTTAATTTTCTTATTTGCCCTATTTGTTAGAATTGTTCGTTATCTTGAGAGAAATAATAACTGTATATGGATTAATCCGAGTAATTGGATTACTTGTTCTGGGGTTCCGGACTCTGCAATTATTGACTGAATAGTTTTTCAGAGTGGAGGGATAATCATTTAGCTATTATATTTTTCTATCAAAATAGCTGTCACTGTAGGTTCTGTCCTGATTGCTTGAGACACAGCTAGGTTAATTACTAAGAATTGCCTGTTTGGATTAATGTTTTGATTTTAGAGTTATATGTGCTTGTCCTTTTGCAAAGTGGAAATATCTGATGATTGCATAAGATTGATAGCTGCATGATATTTTTGTCAAACACTACCTAATAGTTGCTCTCTGAACTTTTTGCCCAAAATAGTTTGTAATTACAGGTGAACATGCACTCCTTCAAGTTGTAATTGAGCAATTGAGAAAAATACCACTAAAAGAACAACGGGGTCCGCAAGAAAGATTGCATTTGAAAGGTCTTCGTTGCTTAGTTGTAAGTGAACATGGGTCTCAAGATTTGACCTTCTTAAGGTCTTTTTTATCACCAATTCAGAAGTGGGCTGATAAGAAGCTGGGAGACTATCATATGCACTTTACTGAGGTTTGTTTAACAACTTGGACCAATAATAGTAGATAAGTTCATTATTTCTTTGCATTAAACATGCTTGTATTCAGCTACCTTTCTTTCGTAGTAACTATCATGCTACCTTTAATATCTTCCTAACATTTGTCCGTGTGAATCCATATAGGATGAGTTCCAACACATACTTGGTATCGTCTTTGGCTCATGCTTTAAGTAGTGTTCTGTTTTACTGTAATTTTGGTTGGGCCTTAAAATATTCTGAAGCTAACCTGCACAATTTCATTAGCTGGAAAATAGAACTGTGGAATTGGTTTACAATATTGAGCAGATTAAGGCCTGGTTTGGGATTGCTGCTTCTTTTCAAAAAGTGGCAGCAGAAGCAGCTACAGAAGTCTATCAACTGCTTCCAAAAGCTTCCCCACGTTTTTAACTGGCCTTTTTTGAGTTTTTTTTTTTATAAGCAGCTGTTGCCCAGCAGCTTTTGGAATTGCTTTCCAAAAAATAAGCAAAAGCAGCCACAGGATAAGAAATCCCAAACCCAGTCTAAGATGTGGACTGATTTTGTTGGTTTACTTAGATGTTCTCTTTATCCATATTTAGTATTCTCTTATTGTAGGTAACATTTTTGTGCTTTGACTTTGTCTTTTTGCTTAATAGCATGACTTCAAGTGTTAGCATGAAACTTGCTCTAGTACAATTCGTTATAATTGAATCGGGGATCATTTCAGGTAACCCATTGAGCTTTAAGCCTAAATCACCTAAACACCTGGAGTTGAAGATTTCATAATATAAGGCTGAAGCACAAAGCTGTTAATGCCCCCATGTAAAGCGTCTTCATTTCCCTTATTCACTGAGGGTACAATGAAATTAATCTATATTTTTCTGGAACCCCGTTTTCTAATATTTTGTATATTGTCAAAGTTAGATAAAGAAAGACTTTTAAATTGTCCCTTCTTTCGCTTATCTACTCCATTTTGGATGGAGGTCAAGATCATCATATGGGTCTGATTTGAGTGTTTGGGCCAATTTAGCATTGAGTGTTTATTTTGGTGCATCGTGCTTTAATTATTTATGGACATGATTATTTTCTAAGATTAGCTATATTTGGTAGTTCTTATAGGATTGGATCCATTTTGTATTTTTACCTAGGATTGATTTCCTACGTGATCAAGCATTGTACAGTTATATACAAATATAAATCCTTCAACAAAAAGTTGGGTGTTCTATTTAAGATTCTTGTGAGATATAGTCTCAGATAAGATTATTCTTTTTCTTCATTACTATTAAAATTCTAGATCCACCAAACCCTTTCTTTATTCTCCTTTAAATTACCCAATCACAATTACCAGAATCCGTAATTTCTTGTTAGTCATCTACAAAAGATGTTGTCGGATCCACATATTTAGATCCAGATATGCATATTGCTATGCAACTATACTTGGATGTAGGACCTTGATACGGAAAGATGACTTCAAGATCTACAACTTCCATGTGCGAAGGATCTTTTGAGTTGGATGTTCAGATCTTCGAATCTATTGCTGAAGACATGATGTCAGATCAAAGATTATGTACATATTTAGGACCTGGACTTTTTGGTGAACCCGTTCCTTTATTCCTTAATTCAATTGTTTACTTCTAGGATCGGCTAGACTATTTATTGCTAGATTAGTATAATCTTTCTTTATAATTAGGCTCCTGCATATCTCAAGATCAATAATTATAGTTCCCTTTAGGCTTGTCATGCTTCACTTTCCCTCTTCATGCTTTATTTATCACTCCCTCTTTTTCAAATTTACAAATTATTAAATTTACTAAAGTGGACTTTTAATGACCCTTTATACATCTCCTCTAGCTTCCCTTATCTCCTTCATCTTTCCCACTACGTAACCCTGCTGCTCAGATTGTTGAGGTAGTTGTTTCTGACTGGGTTAGGTATAGATTTATTCTGATCTAACAAGCACCAAACCCCTTGGCTAACCGGCGATTGCCTCTTCACCAAGATGAGCTGTTGGCTTGGGGATGTGTCGGTGGGGAGGATGAAATAGGAGAATGGAAAGTGGAGGAAGAGGAGAGAGGATGAGGAAGAAGGTTTAACTTGAAAAATGCATTTGATTGTGCTTTAAATTATACATACCTTAAGGGGTATTTAATCAATAATTTAAGTTAATTATCTCATGACATATCATGATAGTGATATAGTTAAACCTCACTATAATATTTAGATGTTTACAAAATAGATTCATTGAGGTAACATTTTTTGTAGAGGAACAGGGAGAGGAAAGGATGAGGAAGAAGTTTTGACCTAAAAAATTTACTTTATTTTGTTTTAAATTATAAGTACTAATTAATTAAAGGGTATTTTGTCAATAATTAAAGTAAATTGTCAGACATCACATGACAGTGACAGTCATGCCTCACTATACAATATTGATGTAAATGAAATATATATATTAGGGTAGCATTTTTTGTTATTTGCTGAGTTCATGTTGGTTTAGCAAGTAATCAGAGTACTTGGCCTATTTTGATTAAAGCACAAACATGATGTTATGAACTTTATAGTATCATCTTATATGGATTAGCCAATAAGAACATGAAATTCATATTGCAATTCAAAACTCACATTTTAGAATAAACATTTCAGAAATTAATTGATTATTATGTTTGATTAAATGATTAACACGTTTTATTTGATTAGAAAACTAATTAGGGAACATGGTAATTAGATGACTTGATTTTTAGATCAAAGAAAATTGGACACATGAGATGTAGGGTTGGGATTGATTTAGATTTAGTTCGGAAGGAGGTTCACATAGAGATTCCAATGACAGAGAGAGGGAAATGAAGAAGGATTTCAGTGAGATCTATAGAGAGGAGTACCTTTGGCTTTAAAGGAGATCTAGAAAAGAAATGCGATGTAAAAATGTAATTATTTTGGTTTGTTTAGAAAGGGAAATTAATATTCCGTGAGTGGGTGGGAGAGAGCACCTTGGAATATTCTGGAACTCCTTTTATCATAGATTAGATACTCAACTAACTTGTAATTTTTGATATATGGGCACTCCTTATAGTTATAATCTTGTGAAACTACTAACGTATATGAAAACAGTTTTATTATATAAACCACCAATCTTATGTGTTTCCCATTTTGTCCATCTTCATATTATGGTATGCCCCATCTAAATGATATACACCATCTAATGATTTAAAACTATATTAATTTAATGTTTATCATCAAACATTCATGGAATATTCCAAATTATCCTATTGTCCTCTCTGAAAATTCTGCTAATGTGTTTGATGCTCTCATTTTTTTCCTAGTGAGTGCGGTTAGTGTTCTTTTATGATTGTGATAATATAGAACAATGAATAGGGTGATAAATAACAGGCCTGCTCCGTGAAAAGATAATGATATATCAATTTTGTGCATTCCCTTGCCTCTAACCAAACTGAAAGTTACATGTTAGTTTTATTTTAAATATCAAAGAGGTTTAACAATGGCCAACACAATGCCGCTCAGTAACATTCTTTTTCACTTGTTTCTTTGTTATTCTGGAAAAAACACTTGCATAGTTTAGTGCTCTATTTTGTGTTAACTTTTTTTTATATATATAATTTTTCTTGTCTTCCATACTATGTTGCATTTCTTTGAGTAATTTGTTTCTTGAATATACTTTTTTTTTTGGTTTCTCCTGCTATATTGTTTGCAGGATTCAACTGTGATGGCTGAGATTGCAACTGTTGCTATGATTACCAGAAGAATTTTACTTGAAGAACGCGAAGAGGTCTGTAAATACTTCCTTGCCTTTTGTATTGTTTATATTAAGCATGTAGAAAAAGATGAATTTAACCATGATGCTTACCTTTCCACTTTCTTCTCTTGTTTTTGGTTTGATCTTCCAAGTGCAATCTATTTTTGAACTTCTAGTTTATAAAATTCGTTTACTATCAGCAGCTATGACGTGTTTTACACATTTAATACCTACAAAATCATCTCTCTTATATATTTGAAGCAGGTGATGCCTTCTGCTGAGCAAGACCAAATTGAGGCATATATCCTATCTTCTATTAAAAGTGCTTTTTCTAGGGTGAGTAGTTCTTATCAAATCATCATGTTTATCATCTCAACCTGTAAATTATGCTAAGCTTCTTGCTGGTTACATATTAACTTCATATCCTGCAAAAGTATACACAACTGCATTTTTTTGTCAAAGAAACTGAAGGTCTCATAGGTATCTATTGTCTGACGGGGCATATTATTCTGAAGTTTTTGTCCTACTACCCATTTTCCAACAATATGATCTTTTATCTTGTTAGAAGTTAGGGCGTTATATTATTATAGCTTATAAGAAATGCTTGATTATATCCTTCAGTATATATATCTTTTTTATGCTGAAAGGTAATTCTATTATGATTTGAAAAAATATTACATACACAGCTCATGATACTAACTGGGACACCAATTTTTTCTTGTCTTTACTTCTCTGATTCATATCCTGATCGTTATAATTGCTGATGAGTATACTTACATGCTCGATGATTCACTTTAAGACATAAGGACCTGGGACCGTGCCGGCGGTTCGAATTCTCTTATGCGCTCAAATATTAAAAGGGGGAGGAACCGAGAAATTCCAGTAACGGCTGATTGAGAGCCGGAACTAGATGAGCGGTCTGTTCAGGTAAGGGGATCGTGGTACCGACGGTTACCCCGAGTAGATTGTGTGATTTGAGATCAGCCCGAACGCCGGATCAAGGAAGGATGCGTTAGTCGCGAAAATCGTGGATCGGCATGGAGAGATTCAGACCCGGCTAGGATGGAGGAGGATGATGATGTAGTGCGCTCCTAGCTCAACCCGGAGAGAGATTGGAATACACCTACCTCGCTGTAAAAATAAATCATTTTGCGTAAATGACATTTTGTAGAAAGAAAGTAATTGGTTGATTTATTTCTACAGAGGGGTACATATATACAGAAGGAGGCCAGCCGCCTCCTTCTTTCCTATCCGATGTGGGACTAAATAAGTCCTCATAACTCAACACTCCCCCTCAAGGTAGACGATAGATATCAATCATCCCCATCTTGTTACAATCAGCTAACTGCTTCGCTGATTTCACATAGCTCAAAGTCAAAACTTTTTTATTCAGCTGCTCGTTGACGAAGAAGTGATCAATCTCCACATGTTTGGTGCGATCATGCTGAACTGGATTGTTTGTAATATCAATTGCTGATTTGTTGTCACACCAAAGTTGCAGGGAGTCTCCTCTAAACAAACGCATATCAGACAACAAGCTCTTCACCCACATCATCTCGCACAAGCTAACTGCCATAGCCCTATACTCGGCCTCAGCTGTAGACCTAGCCACTACATCTTGCTTCTTGCTACGTCAAGATACAAGATTGCCTCCAACAAAAATACAGTAACCTGTAGTGGACTTGCGATCGTCTATACAACCCGCCCAATCGGTATCACAATAGCCTTCAACTCTCAGATATCCAGAACTTCTGAACCATAACCCCTTTTCTGGGCTTCCTTTAATATACCTGAGAATTCTGCGAACTGCCTCCATATGCTGCTCTCTGGGATCATGCATATATATCTACTCACCACACTCACGGCATGAGTAATATCATGTCTCGTATGGCATAGATATATAAGCCGACCAACTAATCTTTGATATTGTCACGTCCCGATTCCGTGGAATCGATAGTCGTCCCCCGGGAGTGACGCCCTGCGTGCCTAGGTTGCGCATCGCACAAGGCCAAGGTATTTTGCACAACGAGCCTCATATTCAGAGAACACAGATAATTGAAACAAACATTGAAACATGAAAAAGTTCTCTTTATTGATAATGAGCATCTATTACAAACTCTTGAACGAGTCGGATAATTGCCCGCAAAATGAGATAGCCGTCCTGTACATTACATCCTTTACTAAAACTTCAAAATGTTAAAGACCTTCTGGCGAAGCTATCGCCTTCCTACGGAGCTGCATAAGTTTGTGCACGAGCTCCTGGAAACTTCAAAACACTTCTTCGAGGCATGATCAGGACGTGCCGGTAGCTGGACTGGATTGGAAAGTAGCTTTAGCTCCTCGCAGGATCTCCTTGGTGCGGGAAACCTGTTTCAACGAGGGCCAGTACATTGAAATGCACTGGTGAAGGCGAGCTAACCCAACTATACCTATCAACACGTTGTTTATATGAAGCATGCAAGTTATTTGTGATCTTTCTATCCTGTCCTAGTTCATTTTACAAGCAAGCATTGATATGGAAATTTACTGAAATAAATTTGCCACCGTTCGGTGACTTTTACCTGGCCGTCTGAAACACCTGCATAATACTTACCATGACCTTTCCTGCCACGGAGACATAGTTAGCTTGCACAGTTTAAATATACGTGGGGATCACTGGCATGATGCCATAATGGACCTAGTCAATGACTAGGATGGTATGCAACGAGAGCACACGATGCGCTGCAAGCCATCCCGTCTAGCACACGATGACTACACACGAAGTTCCGTCCGGATCGGATAGGTGCCAGTGCTCCATCGACCGTCCGCAGGAACTATGACCTTGTGCACAAGTTGTCCGTGATCAAACGGCGCCTATACTAGGTTATCAATTCATGCAATTTAAGGCAACACGAGCACAAGACAAGTAAGATGGCATGATTCATTTTGCATAGTCTCCCTGATCAGTTTATTGCATAGCAATGTGTGTTCTATACATAACACAATTATAGAAGAGGTATACATTCATTGCATAGCAAGGTATGATCTGCTTATAGCACAACTTAGATAAGGAGTATACTTTGTAACTTGAATTGAAATATTATGAAAGAACATTTAAGTGAACTAGCATGCAACAAGGTAACCATTTCCAAGTTGGTTGACAAGCACAATTTGTCCAAGTCTATTCCTTTCTTATTCTTGACATCTTTTAGTTATTATGATATCGTTTGATCAGAACAAGCAAGAAGTCAAGATTTTAGATGTGAAGACTTGGAAGAAGGGTCAACTGAATCGAATTATAGCCACTCACTAGTTGGTTGAAGAGGGAAAAGAAAAGAGGTGCTTCAAGACTCCGCTTGCACGACGTCTACCGTACGATCACCTACATTGCCACGAACAGCTGATTAATACCTCTTCTACTCTTTCCAAGTTCGGAATGAAATGCAGTTCAACGAATGAAAGCAATGAAATCCATCTTGAACGTTCAAGAAAACACAAATCCGAAAACCAACTCAAAAGCACGAAAGCAACAAGGCGACAACGAAAACTAGGCAAGAAAACTTGCAGCGGAGAGGTCCCTCTTGACTCTGCCTCTAAGTCCATCGGGGCACGGTCCACTGAATATGAGAATCGATTCCGAAGAAGCAAATCCATAACGAGGATAAGATCTTGATTCAATCTATCCCGATCGAACGATACTGATTTGTATTTCTTAGCCGCGCTCCTCGAATAGGGAGAACGAGGCACCACATCCTAACCAACTAATAGGAAGTTTCGTCCACGAATCTTAGGAATAGAACCTACCACTATGAAACAATGAAGGGAACCTTTCCTTCATCTCAGACTCGAGCTCCCAAGTCGATTGTTCGATCGAATGATTTCTCCAAAGCACGCGTACGAGAGGAACCGAACGACTTTGAAGCAGCTTCTCTTTGTAATCCAAGATCCGCATAGGATGTTCAACATAAGTCAAGTCTGCCTTTAAGTCAAGTTGATCAAGATCCACCACATGACTCGGGTCGTATACGTACTTCCTAAGCTGTGAAACATGGAAGATATCGTGCACTTCAGATAGTGACGGTGGCAGGGCAATCTGATATGCGACCGGGGCGACTTGCTTAAGTATCTCGAATGGGCCGACGAATCTTGGACTTAGCTTCCCCTTTGCTACAAATCTGGTAACTCCTCGCATGGGCGAGACTTTGAGAAATACTCGATCGCCTACTGAGAACTCAAGAGGTCGTTGATGCGTGTCTGAGTAGCTTTTCCGACGATTCTGTGCCACCTTCAGCCGTTCACGGATCAAGCTAATCTTCTGGACGGTTTGCTCTACGAGTTTCGGGCCAAGAATATGCCGTTCACCAACTTCATCCCAACAGATCGGGGATCTGTACTTCCGCCCATACAACGTCTCATACGACGCCATCTGAATGCTAGACTGATAGCTATTGTTGTATGCAAATTCGGCTAACGGTAGATGCATGTCCCAACTTGTCTTCAAGTCCAAGGCGCAAAGTCGTAGCATGTCTTCGAGGATTTAGTTGACCCGTTATGTCTGGCCGTCTGTCTGAGGATGGTAGGCGGAGCTGAACTTCAACTTCGTCCCCATTGCTGACTGAAGGCTCTCCCAGAAGCGTGATAAGAATCGTCCATCTCGATCGGAGATAATGGATACGGGCACGCCGTGGAGTCGAACGATCTCGTTGAGGTAGATCTGGGCCAGACGGTCGACACTTCAAGTAACTTTGATAGGCAGAAAGTAAGCTGACTTAGTGAGTCGATCAACGATGACCCAGACGGCATCATTCTCCCGTTGCGTCTTTGGCAAACCAACAATAAAGTCCATCGTTATGTGTTCTCATTTCCACTCTGGTATAGCAAGGTTCTGCATCTCTCCGTCCGGCTTCTGGTGCTCGTCCTTCACTCTCTGACAAGCCATGCATTGCGACACAAACATCGCCACATCCCTTTTCATACCGTGCCACCAAAATGTCGTGCGGAGGTCTCAATACATCTTTGTGCTTCCTGGATGTGAAGTGTAACTCGCATAGTGGACTTCGGTGAGTATCTCCTTTCTGAGGTTCGCATCGTTAGGAACACACAATCTTCCCTTCACCCGCATCATTCCATCCGTGCTTACCGCAAAGTCGGTTGCCTTTCCTGTTGAGATAAGACTTCGCATCTTTTCCAGGAATATGTCGTCCTTCTGAGCGGACTTAACTTTTTCTAATAAGTCTGGTTCGAGGCGCAACTGAGCCACTTGCGCCCCCTTTTTGTATCTGATTCGGAGTGTAATGTCCAAACTTTCGAGATCCCTTCGCAGCATGTCATCGATAGCCAAGCTCCTAACGAACACTCAACTCAGGTAAATATGTGCGCATGGATGACAGGTCGTAGGCCGCCTTCAAATTGTCTGGCACGACTCGCTGCATCAGGTAAATATGAGCTTGCAAATTTGGCGAGCCGGTTGAATTCGGCGGAGTACTGCTTCACGGTCATCTTGCCTTGTCGAAGCTACACGAACTCGTTCTCCTTTGCCGACGAACGGGAGGGGGTATGAACTCCTCTTCGAACGCGCCACGGAAAGTGGCCCACGCGATCGTCTCCTCTTCATCGTCAACTGGAAGAGATCTTTGATGTACGTCCCACCAATCGTGCGCGTCCAGACGGAGCTGCAGTTGGGCACACACCACACGCTTTTCTTCAGGTACCTCTAGTAATTTGAAGTGATCCTCAAGCTCCGCCAGCCAATCTAGGGCCACGATCAGATCCTCAGTCCCCTTAAACGGCGTGTTGCAGACCTTCTTGAAGTCAGCAAAGTCAAAGGTAGTCACATCATTCTTCTTTGGAGTTTGAGGCATTTCGACTTCAGGCACGGGTTGCTCCACCGGTGTCGCTGCTATTGCCACGGAATGGTTGGAGGCTAAGGTTTGTACGATCTGTTGCAGGGTATCTACCTGCTTTTATTGGACTGTAAATCGGGCTTCTAGATTGCCTTCAAACTTGCTCTGTCGTTCTTTCGCCCGCTTCTCGGCTCGCTCATAACGAGCCTCGTCTCTCTGTTGGCTAGCCTCAAGCATCCACATCATTTGCTCAATCGGATCAACACAAGGCATGGCTCGCCAGCTTCTAGAACTTGTTGAGGTGCCGGAATTACTTTCATTGGCTTGTAGCTCTCTTTGTGCTAGCGCTGATGCTTGCGCTTGAGTCATTCCTTCAAAAGAAGGTAACTTATATCAGACTCATAATGTATTATGGACTCATTATATGGAGAGTGTCTCATTTTGGCTTAACGAGTTCAAAGAGTTTGTATAGGGAATAGATCGTTAAAGGAACTTTTTCCGACACGAGGGTCAAAGGAACTTGAAGCTGTGCTCTGATACCCATATGTCACGTTCCGATTCCGTGGAATTGATAGTCGTCCCCGGGAGTGATGCCGTGCGTGCCTAGGTTGCGCATCGCACAAGGCCAAGGTATTTTGCATAACGAGCCTCATATTCAGAGAACGCAGATAATTGAAACAAACATTGAAACATAAAAAAGTTCTCTTTATTAATAATGAACATTTATTACAAACTCTTGAACGAGTCGGATAATTGCCGTACGGCTTACAAAAGTGGACGCAAAATGAGATAGCCGTCCTGTATACTACATCCTTTACTAAAACTTCAAAATGTTAAAGACCTTCTGGCGAAGCTATCGCCTTCCTACGAAGCTGCATACGTTTGTGCACGAGCTCCTGGAAACTGTAAAACACTTCTTCGAGGCACGATCAGGTCGTGCCGGTAGTTGGACTGGATTGGGAAGTAGCTTTAGCTCATCGCATGATCTTCTTGGAGCGGGGAACCTGTTTCAACGATGGTCAGTATATTGAAATGCACTGGTGAAGGCGAGCTAACCCAACTATACCAATCAACACGTTGTTTATATGAAGCATGCAAGTTATTTGTGATCTTTCTATCTTGTCCTAGTTCATTTTACAAGCAAGCATTGATATAGAAATTTACTGAAATAAACTTGCCACCGTTTGGTAACTTTTACCTGCCCGTCTAAAACACCTGCATAATACTTACCATGACCTTCCTTGCCACAAAGACATACTTAGCTTTCACAGTTTAAATATACGTGGGGATTACTGGCATGATGCCATAATGGACCTAGTCAATGACGAGGATGGTATGTAACGAGAGCACATGATGCGCTGCAAGCTATCCCGTCCAGCACACGATGACTACACACGAAGTTCCGTCCGGATCGGATCGGTGCCAGTGCCCCAGCGACCGTCTGCAGGAACTATGACCTTGTGCACAAGTTGTCTGTGATTAAACGACGTCTATACTAGGTTATGAATTCATGCAATTTAAGGCAACACGAGCACAAGACAAGTAACATGGCATGATTCATTTTGTAGTCTCCCTGATCAGTTTATTGCATAGCAAGGTGTGTTCTATACATAGCACAATTATAGAAGAAGTATACATTCATTGCATAGCAAGGTATGATCTACACATAGCACAACTTAGAGAAGGAGTATACTTTCTAACTTGAATTGAAACATTATGAAAGAACATTTAAGTGAACTAGCATGCAACAAGGTAACTGTTCCCAAGTTGGTTGACAAGCACAATTTGTCCAAGTCTATTCCTTATTCTTGACATCTTTTAGTTATTATGGTATCGTTTGATCGGAATAAGCAAGAAGACAAGATTTTAGATGTGAAGACTTGGAAGAAGGGTCAACTGAATCGAATTATAGCCACTCACTAGTTGGTTGAAGAGGAAAAAGAAAAGAGGTGCTTCAAGACTCCGCTCGCACGACGTCTACCGCACGATCACTTGCATTGCCACGAACAGCTGATCAATACCTCTTCTAATCTTTCCAAGCTCGGAATAAAATGCAGTTCAACGAACGAAAGCAATGAAATCCATCGAAATCGTTCAATAAAATGCAAATCCGAAAACCAACTCAAAAGCACGAAAGCAACAAGGCGACAGCGAAAACTAGGCAAGAAAACTTGCAGCGGAGAGGTCCCTCTTGACTCTGTCGCTAAGTCCATCCTCGGGACACTGTCCACTGAATATGAGAATCGATTCCGAAGAAGCAAATCCATAACGAGGATAAGATCTTGATTCAATCTATCCCGATCGAACGATACCGATTTGTATTTCTTAGCCGCGCTCCCCGAATAGGGGGAACGGGACACCACAGATATTGCTTCTTACTCACCGGATCACCACCTACAATACACAACTTGTGATTCTGCTCGATAGTATGAAGCAACCCTGCAACCCAGCATTACTGTCTCTGAAAGAAGGTCCAGAGTATACTTTCGTTGAGAAAGCACTATACCCTTTCGTGACCTTGCAATTTCAATTTTGAGGAAGTACTTCAACTGCCCCAGATCCTTTACTTCAAATTCCTCTCTAAGTATTTTCTTCAGCCGTAGGATCTCCTCAGTATCGTCTCCAGTAATTACAATATCATCAACATAGACTACAAGAACAGTAATACGAGTCTTGGAGTGCCTGTAAAACACAATATGATCTCCATTGCATTGCCTATACCCTATACCACATACTGCAAGCCTGAATCTATCAAACCATGCTCTCGAAGACTGCTTTAGCCCATACAAAGACTTCCTCAATTTGCATACCTTTTTCGTAGCTCGTGAAGTAGCAAAGCCTAGTAGAATCTCCATATACACCTCCTCCTGGAGATTCTCATGCAAAAAGACGTTCTTGACATCTAGCTGATGTAGTTGCCAATTGAAGTTGGCAGCGCATGACAACAACACTCGCACAATGCTCATCTTTGCTACTGGAACGAAGGTATCGTCATAGTCGATACCATAAGTTTGACTATAGCCTTTAGCAACCAATCTATCTGGCCTTGCACTTGTCAATCTTGTCCTCTGGAGTTTGCTTAACAGTGTAAACCTATTTACATCCAACATCATACTTCCCAGCTGGCAGTGGTACCAGCTCCCATGTGTCGTTCTTCTTCAAGACCTGAAGTTTCTCCAGTATGGCACTCAACCACCTAGGATCTTGCTTAGCTACCTGCCAGTTGTTAGGTACAAGCACTGAATCCAATGATGCAAGGAAGGACTTACATGCAGGTGGAGTGGATGCATATGAAATGTAATATGCAATGTCAGTATCCCAACTGCCAAACTTAGCTGGAGGTTTTCCAGCATTGACTCTAGAAGTTCTACGAAGCAAGACATGACTATTAGAAGTATCAGAGGAGTGGTTACCAGGTGACTCAGGTGAAAGGGCTGAAGAAGGTCCTGGAGAAGAGGGACTTGGAACATCAGCATTTGTTGGTAGTGTCATAGGCATAGAAGGAGGAAGCTTATGCTGCTCATGCTCCCTATATACTCTCACCTCCCCCGACTGTCGGCTCCCCTTGAGACACCATTACTCCTTGGTGACTTAAAAGGACATGGAATCATACCAACCACGATGCCACTCTCATTCCCCCTCTCTACTAGCATCAATAGAGCCATCCTCGAACAAGGAACTTAACTCCGTCTTCTCTCCATAAAATGGTTCAAACTCCCGGAAGGTCACGTCCATACTGACAAATAGCCTTCTTTCAGTGGGACACCAACACTTATATCCTTTCCGACTTGATGAGTAGCCCACAAAGATACATTTAACTGCTTGTGGATCTAGCTTGCTCACCATCATTCTGTGATCTCGCACAAAACATGTGCAGCTAAACACTCTGGGTAGAACAATAAAAACATTATAGTCCAAGAGCATCTCACTTGGTGCCTTCATCCCTAATACTCTTGACGGCATCCTGTTGATTAGATAAGCTGCTGTCATAATAGCCTCACTCCAAAAGAACTTCGGCACATTCATTGTCAGCATTAAAGAACGTGCCACTTCTAGTAGATGCCTGTTCTTGCGTTCAACCACCCCATTCTGAGCAGGAGTGTCTGGACAAGTGGTTTGATGAAGAATTCTCTGGCTAGAGATAAAATTAGCAAACTCCTTGTTGGTGTACTCGGCCCCATTATCTGTTCGAAGAATCTTCACATGTACTCCAAATTGGGTCTTCACGTACGTCGAGAAGTCTTGAAAATATTTGTACACCTCAGACTTCTGCTTCATCATGTAGATCCAGGTCATACGTGAGTAGCAATCAATGAACGTAACAAACCATCTGAATCCACTGATAGAAGTAGTAGGACACGGTCGCCAAACATCATAATGAACAAGTGCAAATAGCTCAAAATTTCGAAGACCAGCCATTTTATAAGTAGAACGTTTAGGCTTTCCAAGCTCAAAAGCATCACAGAATAATATTTTTTTTGTCTACTTTATGCATTATCTCAGGTTCTAACTTATTTAACTATCAAAAGTTAAATGCCCCAATCTGTAGTGTTGAAGCATTGCTTCTGTCTCTTACCCTCCACTAATAGTAGCAACGAGCATTGCAGCCTCCCTGTCCAGGTACCAAAGGCCATCACGTCTGATGCCAATCCCAAGCCTCTTCCCCGTTGCCTTCTCCTGGAAAGAACACATATCTCGATAAAAAAAAAATACAATTCAATTGATCAATGAGAGAGCTAACAGAAAGTAAGTTGACAGGAAACGAAGGAACATGCAAGACAGATGTCAGGGTAACAGATGAAGTACAATGGACCGAGCCAGTACCCCTGATGGGTTGGGATGTCCCATCAACAGTCTGAACTGTCTCGGGATGCATATGCTTGCTCGGATAATATAATGCAAACTCACTAGATGCACCTGAGTTTATGATCCAATCGGTATGAGATTTAGTTGATGCAAGTGCCTGAACCGGGATACCGTTGCCCATATGAGCCGCATAACCAGTAAAGTTATCAAGGTAGGTAGTGTCAATCAGATCCTGAGTGGCATGTTCCTTATCATTAGAACTCTCAACCTGAAGCTTGAACTGACGTAGTTCCTCCAGCTATGCCATCTCAGCTCCAGTCATCTTAGTAGTGGTCTCCTTTGTCACAACTAGGTGAGCAACTCCCCGGCCTCCACGTTTCCTGCCTCCTTGACCTGCACGTCCACTTCTCTGTCCTCTGTCCTCTGCCTCCTCGGCCACAACTAGAATTGCGGGGTTGAGGGCAGTTGTAGCTGAGGTGCTATTTCTTTCCGTAATTGTAGCACTCCCTGTCATCGCTGATGGGAGCACTAGGAATCACCAATGCCGAGCAGACAGCGGATGAGGTCTCGCCTTTCATCGCCTTCTGTCTGATCTCCTCTTGCTCCACCGATGCAACAACCTCATCTAGGGATGGAAAAGATGGCAGATGACACATTGCTGCCCTCCTAGCCTCAAACTGTGGGTATAGTCCCTTGAGAAAACAAGCCACACGCCTACGTTCAAGGGACTGTTTTCCAAGTAGAACATTTGTCGGATTTTGCAATGATAGCGGATCATAGTGGTCCAAGTCCGCCCATAAGCGACGTAGCTCAGCTGCAAACTGGCGTACTATCTTCTTCCCCTGTGTGGTAGCATCAATCTTTTTCTCAACTTCCATAATCATTATGATACTCCCAGCTCCAGAGTACATCCCAGCCAATGTCTTCCAGACATCAGCTGTACTGCAGATTGACTTCACCATCCCAGCTTTAGATGGAGACACAGAAGTCAGCAGCCAAGTAACCACCAGAGAATTAAGGTGACTACATGTGCTCCACTTGTCTTATCCTCTGGCTCAGCGCACTCCCTTCACATATTTTTCAAGTTCCTTGGTCTGACGGTTCAAGAGCGTCCTCCTAGAGCAACTTTGGTAGTTTCTCGTCCTCCAAAGTTTGATGACATTGGACGTCAACTCTATCTTCTTCATCACCTGTGACGGTTCTGGTGCGGGCACGATTGCCCTACTAGATGAGGTCTCCTCCAATTTGGCCTGAAACACCCTGGCCATCCCCTCAAGTATCTCTTTCAGCTCCTGACTAGTCACATGTGTTTCCATCTTCACAGGTGCATATGAACGAGATCAGATGCAACTTAAATACGAGTCGTGTGCCTACACGCGATCACGGCTTTCTCCATCCATTTGTACACCTCCAAGTTCATGCGGCAGGAGAGGTGCACGATGAGTAGAACTCGCCGACGCCAGGGTACCCTGCCTCCCGGTGGTTTTGACGACGTCGGCAGAGGACGTCAACGAAACCCGAGGGTGTGGGGGGGGGGGGATTCCACTCACAGAGGGAGGCGAGGGGGGGGGGGGGGGAGGCCGTCCACTCACAGAGGGAGGTGGGGGGGGGGTTCGGGTGAGAGAGAGGAGACAGAATTTTTTTATATTTAAGAATTCAGAGATTTGGCTCTAATACCATGTAGAAAGAAAGTAATTGATTGATTTATTTATAGAGAGGGGGTACATATATATAGAAGGCTAGCCTCCTCCTTTCCTATCCGATGTGGGACTAAATAAGTCCTCATAAATCAACAAAGCAAGAAGTGATTATCCATGATACTTTCTGTTGTAAGACGGAAAGTCACGTTTTTGCAACATTCCCGTCCTTTTGAAACTCCATGGTTGCGTAGTGGCATGATCTCTGCTATGTTTAAAGCAATATTTTAAGTATTGGTTTCATATGTTTCTGATCGGAATTGGAGGATAAGAAACCGCTGAAACTAACGAAACCGACCGATTCAAAATGACCTATATCCCCCCAAACTGCCAAAATTGATCATCATAGGAAGGGTCAGAAAACTGAAACTGAAGTTTTGAACCTTGGTTTACACGTGCATCCTGGAACTTTGAGTTGCTCATCTTGGACTGTAACATTATAGTAAGCTGGTTTTAGTTTCTTTTAAATAGTTTGATGCTGTATCTTGGTTTAGTATAAATGTAGAATAATAGTATGTAAGTAAAAAAGCTCATATTGCTGGGTGCAGGTAACTCATGCTGCAGAAAAATAGTATGCAAGTAAAAGAACTCATATCGCTGGCTGCGGATAACACTAAAGGCATTAAGTTATAATTTTTCATGTTCCTCGCTGCAGATAACTCATGCTGTTGACGCTAGGGCAGACACAACACATGAACACATGTTAGCATCCCTTGCAGAAGAGACCAAAAAATTGCTGAAGAAGGATTCAACCATTTTCATGCCAATCTTATCACGATGGCATCAGGAGGCAGCTGCTGTTTCGGCTTCACTTCTTCATAAGCTTTATGGGCATAAGTTGGTTAGTTAATATTTGACTGAATTTGTTCCCTGGACCCTTCTTCATTTCATAACATATAGAAGGGCCTTACTGGGACATATATTTTCCAGAGACCATTTCTTGATCGTGCAGAACATCTTACGGAGGATGTGGTATCCGTCTTTCCAGCAGCTGAAAGTTTTGAGCAGTATGTAATGATGGTAATTACATCAGCTTGTGGAGAGAATGGATTGGATGCATACTGCAAACAAAAATTGGTACTTTATCAGGTTAGAATCAGCATATGATATCTAGAGATTATATTGTAGACTTGGAAATCTGTTAATTTTTTTGACCTATCAATGTTCTACTTATGTTGTTATCTAATATTCTCACACACACGTACAAGACTATCGGGTTTTATTTTTCTATTTGTTAATTCTCTTAATTCTGTTGGTTAATCCATCATATATGTTACTTATACATTGTGTGTATCATTCCTTCAAATTTCCTATGTTTCTCTATTTAAACAATGATTCAGAAATTTGTTAGAACTATTTTTGCATCAATTATTTACAAGGATGCATTTGAGTAAAACATTGAGAGCAACTTAGGAGAGAACAAAACACTGCGGAGAGGAATTTTTATTATTGATTTCTGAAAGATAACACAATGTACAATCCTAGAATAAATAGGGAACAAAGCCACCAAATCAGATCCTAAAATATAGGAGCTGATAAAGATCAAACAAAACAGGAAAACAGATCTGTTAATATCCTACACAGTAGGATACAGATCAGCCCCTTATTTGAATTCAAATTAACCCTATCTTTCTACACTCCCCCTCAAGCTGGACTTAGAAAACATCAAACAGTCCAAGCTTACAAGTTTTTCAAAAGGTACCCTTGGAAGACCCTTGGTGAGAATATCTGCAGTTTGCTCTGTTGTAGGAAGATAAACCAAACACAATCCTCCTTCTTCAACCTTTTCTTTAATAAAGTCTGTCTACTTTAACGTGCTTTGTTCGATCAAATCCTGGTAGACAGGGTTGAGAGCCAAACTTATAGCTGCCTTGTTGTCTGAAAACAGTTTCATCGGTTGATTAAATTCACTCCTTAGTTCTTTCGTTAACATTTTCAACCATTGAAGTTCAGACTTCTTGAGCAATTACCCTAAGTTCAGCTTCCGCACTGCTTTTAGACATAAGGGACTGTTTTTTACTTTTCCATGTTACCGAGTTGCTCCATATGAAAGTGCAATAGCCTGAAGTTGACCTCAAGTCGACTTTGGATCCTGTCCAATCCGTGTCTATATATGCTTCCACACTACGATTTTTATTTTTCTCAAAGAATAAACCTTTCCCTGGTGTCCCCTTGAGGTAATGAAGGATTTGATACGCAGCTTGAAGCTGTTCCTTTAGGGATCATGCATAAATTGGCTCACAACACTCACCGAGAAAGCAATATCCGGTCGAGTGTGAGAGAGATAAATAAGCCTTCCAACCAAACGTTCATACCTTCCTTTGTCAACAGGATCATTACTCGGTTTAAGACCCAATTTAGAGGTTGGGACAATAGGTGTAGGAGTTGGCTTGCATCCAAGCATTCCGGTCTCCTTGAGAAGATCCAGAATATACTTCCTTTTCTACACACAGACGCACCAAGACAATTTGGAATTTGAGATGGGTTCTAGAAATATTTCAAACATGACATGCCACATCATATTTCTAGGAGGAAAGCAATCCTACAATCTGCAATGGTTAAATTTATAATCGGAGCCAACTAAAAGGGCATTTCCAAGATTTTATACAAATTGAAGCACCCTACAGAGTATCTCGTAATGTTCTCTGCCAACTTGGGTTATGCTTTTCCTACTCCTTGCAACCTCCATTCTCAGAAAATACCTCAAGGCTCCCAAATCTTTTATCTCAAATTCTGTAGCTAAGGCCCTTTTTAATCTCTCAATCGCCACTAGATCATCACCAGTCAAAATAATATTATCAACATAAACAATCAAGATGGTACTCCTTCCTCCCCTATGACAAATCCTTCCTCCCCTATGACAATAGAACAGAGTATGGTTGGCGTGAGCTTGAGTATACCCTTGTTGTCGTATAGCTTTAGTAAATCTTTCAAACCAAGTCCGGGGGGATTGTTTCAACCCATAGAGAGATTTTCGAAGTCTACATGTCTTCCCTTTCTTGCTTTCATCCTCAAATCTAGGTGGAAGGTCCATATACACTTCTTCTAAGCCACCGTTAAGAAAGGCATTCTTTACATTGAGTTGATGTAGTTTCTGTTGAGAGTATTAGTGGGTGTTTAGTCCCACATCTAGTAGAATAGTAGAGAGAGGGGTTAACCTCTCATATGTATATGTAGTCTCACCCATCAATAAAATTAAGCCAAGTATTAAACCAAGTTTCTATTTGGTATCAGAGACAAATCCCCGCCCTTCTTCAAACCCTAACCCTCTCACAACCTCCCTCCCTTCTTTCCCCGCCGGCTCCGACGACCGCCTGGCCACGCACCGCCGGCCTGCCCTGCCGCTAGCAGCCCCCGACGGCCCCGGCGACCGCCTGACCTCGCGTTTTAGCGCCGTCGGCCTGCCCCGCCGCCGCGGCTGCTGTTGCTCGCGGCTGTTGTTGTTGTTGTTGTTGTCGTGACTGTTGTTGTTGCCGCTGCGACCCCGGTGACCCCGATCCCGATGATCTTCTTCTTCGTCTTCTCTCCTGCAAGTTGTAACTTGGTTCTGTCCATATGCAACTGCGATTGCACAGAAGACCGAGAAATTTAATTTTATGATTATTGTTTTGTAGCAGTAAGTTGTAATCGGGATATTAATTATATAGTTGCTTGTTGGATTAAGATATATCAGTGAGGGAACTCTTGTGTGAACTCCTGATCTCGACTACAACTGTCGGTTCCTCCTTCTCGTCAGGCCATTCTACCTCGGATCGAAGCCGTGCACGGGACGTAAGCAGCGATTCTCAGGGACACCGCTGCCGCTGAAGGAGAAACAATAGACGTGGAGAAGACGACGATCAAAGGTGAAGACAATCTAGATCTGCTATCATCTTGCTGATCTTGCTGATGGAAGAGGACAAGAAGAAGACGATGGAGACGATCTACGGCAAGATGATGGCCCAAGAGATGAAGGCTTTGGTGGACGATCTGTTATCCAAGAGGCTGACTGAAACTAGCTCCCGTGGTGCACACGCAGATGTGGATCCTTCACCATACAACATGGAGAAGTTGGAGAAACTGGAGTGATAAAGTTGGAGGGTACTTCCAACTACTTGAAATTGTTGCGTCAGACGATGCGGACTCTGAAGCAAGGTTTAAAGTATCGGCCTATACGTATCAGATTGGGTTTGGCCATTGCCGATCCGATTCAACCCAAAATAATCGGTATCGGCCAATTCGTGACAAATTTTTTTAGTATCGGTCTGTATCGGCTGATACAGACCGATACGTACCCGATACAGACCGATATGAACCCGATACGGACCAATACGGAGGGGTTTGCCGATACCAAAAAATATTGCCGATACAACCGATATTGCCGATACCAAAAATTATTGTCTACTTTTTAACTAATTTATTAATAATTATTTAAATATTGTCGATACAACCGATACCAAAAAATTCGATACTTCGATCCGATACTGCCGATACTGCCGATATGGATACTCATACAAATTGTCCGA
This sequence comes from Iris macrosiphon, assembly GCA_036927795.1. NCBI lineage: Eukaryota > Viridiplantae > Streptophyta > Magnoliopsida > Asparagales > Iridaceae > Iris > Iris macrosiphon. Next base: position 143,752,689 of record JAYESA010000009.1, on the reverse strand, counting down.
TACTGATGTCGATACCGAGTTTTTGAACCTTGCTCTGAAGGCAAGAGGCTTGGTGGGCTATGTGAATGGCCAATCCAAGGCACATGAAGATCACTCCTTACAGAAATTTGTTGTGTGAGAGATCGTCAATAATGTTGTTGCTGGATGGTTGACAGCCTCATTGACCGACCAAGTGTCGGTCAACGTGGAAGCAATAGAGGGCGCTGGTGACATTTGGATGACGCTGAGAGATATGTACTCAGGGTCGGACAATCCTACGAGGGTTTTCCAACTACAAGATGAACTTGATAAGGTGGTCCAAGAAGATCACACCATCTCTGAGTATGCGGCTCTGCTGAAGAAGTATTGGTCAGATCTCGACTACTATGACCCCATTGGCGTGGAAGATGAGCAAGTGGAACCGGCATTTGCGAAACATTATAAGAAGTTCATGTAGTATGTTTCGCGATAGAGGATGATGAAGTTCCTGAAGGAGCTCAACCCAGTATTCGAGCAGAGGAGAAATATCCTAATTGCTCAACCCAGACTGCCATTACTGGAGGAGGCCATAGCTGCTATGGTACAAGAAGAGGCACGACTGAAGCTGATGCCTAGCACCACTAGCTCTCTGGAAGAAAAATCAGCTCTAGCAGTTTTTAACCCAATCCCTTCCGGAGGGGGAGGGTGCTACAACTGTGGAGACCCTGGACACTTCAGCAGATTCTGTACGAAACTTCTGAGAGGCCAGTCCAGCGGCCGCAGACGCAGCCGTGGAGGGCGTAGGGGTGGCAGATGAGGCTATGCTGGTGGCAGAAGTAATCATTTCGGATGACATAAGGTAAACCTGACAGAGGAGGGAAGTGAGAGTCAGTCACCCGATATGACCCCTAGTGAGAGGGAAATGCTAGAGATATGGAGAAGTATGAAGCTTGAAACCAGCGACAATCGAGCCAACACCTCTGGGACATCAACTCCAACCACCTCCGGGGGTAACATCACCTACTATGCCCATACAAACAAATGTATACCTGCTCATGCCCTGGCATCTATCCACAGACCAGGTTGGATAATTAACTCTGGGGCATCCCGCCATGTCACGGGTGCCCATGATGAGTTCCAAGATTACACTTACCTGACGACGCCTGAAAGCATTTAGACTGTTGATGGTACGACTAGACCCATTATGGGTAAATGTACAGTTGAATGCACCCCTTCCATAACCCTTACTGATGTCTTGCGTGCTCCATTTTTTTCGGTTAATCTATTGTCCATCAGTGCCATTGTTCTTCAACTTAATTGTGTTGTTTTCTGTGACATTCCTAAGGTAATTTTTCAGGAGAAGGGAACGGGGAGATGGTTGGGGATTGATACTTGGCATAAGGGACTATGGTACTTGGACAAGGGTGGGCTGGACGCAGCACAGCGTCACTGGTGGAAGAAACACAACCGGAGGAGCCGCGAAGAACAGTGGAAGTAGAATTATTACTTCAACATCAGCGCATGAGACACTTCATTCAGTAGACTAAGTCGGATGTATCCTTCTTTGTATTAAAAGGCTAATAAACAAATTTTGGTTTTTGATGCTTGTGAGCTTGGAAAACTTACTAAAAACTCTTATGCGAGTTCTGGAAATAGAAGTTTAGCTGCTTTTGATATGATACTCTGATGTGTGGAGACCTTGTCCTACAACTAGAGTTGATGGTTTTAAATGGTTTGTCACATTTATTGACTACTACACTCGTGTCACCTGGGTATACCTAATGAAGAGTAAGAGTGATATCTTTGCATGCTTTTAAGATTTTTATCGCAGTGTTACAATACCGTACAATGCTAAAGTGAATATTTTGATATCTGATAATCGGATAGAATACACAAACAAGACTATTGAAGAGTACTTATTAGCCCATGGGATACAATATCAGACTTCGTGTGCCTATACACCAGCACAAAATGACGTGGTAGAGCGGAAGAACAGACACATGTTGGAAGTAGCACGATCAATGATGTTTGCCATGAATGTTCCTAAACACTAGTGGGGGCATGCCGTGTTGACGGCTGCATATCTTATCAACATGATGTCCTCTCAGGTGTTAGGATGGAAGACACCGTTTGAGATGCTTACAGGAGAGAATAAGTACATTGTTCCCCCAAAGGTATTTGGATATGTATGTTTTGTGAAAGATAACGGACCTACGGTGGAAAATTTGGACTCGGGCAGTGAAGTGCATCTTTGTTGGCTATTCAGGGACTTAGAAGGGATACTCTTGTTGGAGTCCGGTGGAGCGAATGCTCTTTGTAAGCATGGACGTTACATTCAGAGAGATGAAACCATACTACCACAATGGTTCAGGTGAAGGTTTCGCATTTGGTGACACACCTAACACATGAGGTGTTAGGAGTGAGGGGGAGATGGGCCCAAGCATGATTGTCGGGTCAGTTCTATGTCCAATGATGTAAGCTGGTCCAAGGGAACAAGGGGGAGATAGCAAGGGTAAGGAAAGTGATGGGGATGCACATAATCAGGAGGAAGAAAGTGATGCTTTAGTGCTGGGGAGGAACAAACTACAGAACAATCTACAGAAGGAGAAAGCAACGATCCACTACTGTGCCTATTGCCTCTACTGTGTCATGTCCCTCGCATAATCCTCCCCAAACTCTTGAAGATACACCTCCCACACCGGATCCCTCTTATTCGGATGGTATGATCTCTTCACCACTTCCTCATATTCCCTTAAGGAGATCTTCTCGTAGTAATGTGGGAAAAGCCCCTAATCGTTATGGTTATGAACATGACATTGCCAATTTCTTATCCTACTCTAATATATCCTCTACCTATCGAGCATTCATTGCATCGTTAGACACCACATCTTTGCCTAAGTGTTGGCAGGAAGAGAAGGAAGATCCAAGGTGGAGAACTGCAATATTGGAGGAGCTTGGGACACTCGAAAGAAATGAGACATGCGAGCTTGTTTCGTTGCCTAAAGGAAAGAGAGCAGTTGGATGCAAATGAGTCTTCACAGTAAATGAGACACCAGAAGGAAAGGTGCAACGGTACAAGACAAGGTTGGTTGCAAAGGGATTCACTTAATCATATGGCATCGATTATGATGAGATATTTGCTCCAGTGGCAAAGATGAGCACTGTGAGAACCCTGATCTCCCTTGCAGCAAACCATGTGTGGCAGCTGTATCAATTGGATGTGAAGACCGTTTTTCTTCATGGGGACCTACAAGAGGAAGTATACATGGAGGCCCCTCCGGTGGTTTGCATGAAACAGTTGACGGAAAATGTGTGCAAGCTAAAGAAATCACTGTATGGGCTCAAGCAATCTCTTCGAGCCCGGTTTGATAGATTCATGAAGGCTGTCATAGGCATGGGGGTACCGCCAGACCAATACAGATCACATGGTTTTCTTCCACTATGCAAGAGGCCACATCACCATACTTGCAGTGTATGTGGACGATATAGTGATCACAGGTAATAATGAGGAGGAGATCACCCAGCTGAAGTCAAAACTCGCCAAGGAGTTTGAAGTGAAGGACTTGGGAGTGATGATGTATTTTCTCGGGACGAGGTGGCTCGAGGAAAAGATGAGATCGTCCTTTCTCAGAGGGAGTATGTACTATACCTGCTTACAGAGACTGGTACGCTGGGATGTTGATCGACAGTCACTCCAATCGATCAGAAAGATAAGTTGGGTGCAGAGACGAGAGCCTTTTGATCGTGAGAGATATCAGAGACTTGTAGGCATCTAGGCCACACTTCGTCCTGATATCTCATTTTCTGTGAGTGTAGTGAGTTGCTACATGCATGATCCAACGAAGGGTCACATGGATACAGTTTTCCGTATCCTGAGATATCTGAAGGGGACTCCTACAAGAGGGCTATGGTTCAAAAAAAATGGACACCTGGGTATCGAGGGGTACTGCGATGCAGATTGGACAAGCTGCATGGACGACAGAAGGTCTACCTCAGGGTACTGTGTCTTTGTGGGGGGTAACCTAATCTCATGGAGAAGCAAGAAACAGTCTGTGGTAGCACGATCGACTGCTGAAGCAGAGTATAGAGCTATGGCTCTGGGAGTGTCAGAGTTGCTGTGGATAAGAGTACTGCTGATGGAGTTGAAGCTGGACCATGGAACACCGTTGCGTCTTCTGAGTGACAGTCAAGCTGCAATAAGTATAGCTAACAATCCAGTCCAGCATGACAGAACTGAGCACATCGAGATCGATCGGTTCTTCATCAAAGAGAAGCTAGAAAAAGGGAAAGCTAAAAAAAGGGATATTAAAGTTCGACCATGTTCGCTCAGAAGAACTAGTTGCAGATTGTCTGACTATGAGCCTTAATTCATCGAGTCTTTCTAAACTATGTGACAAGATGGAGATAATTGATATCTATCGTCCATCTTGAGGGGGAGTGTTGAGAGTATTAGTGGGTGTTTAGTCCCACATCTAGTAGAATAGTAGAGAGAGGTGTTAGCCTCTCCTATATATATGTAGCCCCACCCATCAATAAAATTAAGCCAAGTATTAAACCAAGTTTCTATTGTTTCCAAACAAGATTCACTTCTAAGGAGAGAAGGACCCGAACATTATTCATCTTGGCCACTGGTGCAAATGTTTCCAAATAGTCAACACCATATGTTTGAGTGAAGCCTTTTGCCACCAATCTTGTTTTATATCGTTTAACTGTCCCATCAGAGTTGTATTAACAGTGAAGATCCATTTACAGCCAACAATTGACTTGTCTCTAGGTTTCTCTACCAACTCCCATGTCCCATTCTTTTCTAGTGCCCTCATCTCTTCCATAATAGCCTTTTTTCCATCTTGGATCTTGTAATGCCTCCTGTATAGTCCTTGACACTTCCTCTTTTGACAAGTTAGCCACAAAGGCTCGAAGTTGTGGAGATAAGTGATTATAGGCCACAAAGTTGTACAGAGGATGCTCTGTACAAGATCTAACACCTTTTCTGAGAGCAATAGGAACATCATGATCATTTTGCTCTGTACAAGATCATTTTGCGTGTTTATTTGTATACCTTGATCTGGTTCAGATTCCTGACAAGGCTGAGTTTCCTCAATGGGTTCTATTCTTCCCAAATTTTGGCGCCGAGAATAGACACGAAGCTCTGATTGTGGTTGTGAGTCTTCCCTTTCTTTGATGTTAGTGGGTTTAGTAGATTCTACACATTCGGGTTGAGTGTCAGGGTTATAAGTATCAGATAGATCTAAGGGTATGGTAGGTTGGTGAGTGTTTGGAACAGTTGGTTGACATGGAGTATCCAAAAAATTGTCTTCATCTCTAGTGTACTCCCCCTGAAGAGAATTTTTGGTATAAAATGTTTTGTTTCAAAGAAGGTGACATTCACTGAGATAAAATGGTGACATTCATTGAGATAATTTTTTTTTGTTTTTCTGAAGAGTAATACTTGTACCCTTTTTGTGTAGTAGAGTAACCCAAAAAAAGACATTTTTAATGGCTTTGGGGGTCTGGTTTGCTACGTTCACGGTCATAGATATGGACAAATGCTTGGCAACCAATTTTTTTTAGGGTTATGGACGAGAAGGTTTTGGAAAAGGAAGGAAAATACTCGGTGAGAGCTTTAAGTGGGGTTTTGAACTTCAATACATGGGTAGGCATATGATTGATAAGATAGCACGCAGAAAGGATAACATCTCCCCAGAAATGTTTTGGGACATTGGAGGTAAACATGAGAGATCTAGCCACTTCTAGGAGATGGTTTTTCTTTTGGCAATGCCGTTTTGTTGTGGGGTGTCAGTGCATGTGCTTCTGGTGTATGATCCCCTTTTCTAAGAAAAAAAAATCTCCAAGAATAGAATTGAAGTATTCTTTTCCTTTATCAGTATGGAAGATTTTTATACTGGTATTATACTGATTTTGGATCATGGAATGCATTTTTTTTTTAAATTAGGGCTGCGTTAGATTTCTCTTTCAAAAGGTATACCCAACAGAGTATGATCATGTATGAATGTGATGAACCATCTATTTCCCGTGATCTGTTGTGTGCGAGATGGTCTCCATATATCACTATGAATTTGATTGAATGGTTGAGATGCTTTATATGGTTTGGGAGGAAAATTAGAACGTTGTTACGTTGATGTCTAGAAAATTGCCAAATTTCACATTCAAGCACATCTTTATTTCTAAACAAGGAAGGAAACAATTTCTTAAGGTACAAAAAACTAGGATGACCTAACCAACGATGTCATAACATTATTTTTGTTCTCTAGTTAAGGGAAAGATTTCAGAACGAGCAGTTTGAGCTTGTCTACTCTCGAATACATCCTTTTTGAAGAATTATAGCCCATTGACTTCCCTAGTACTGCCAATCATCCTCCCAGACTTACGGTCCTTAAATACATACTCAAAATGTGAGAAGTTGGCATAACAATCTTGATTCTTTGTAAGTTTGCTAATTGAGAGTAAATTGCAAGGTAATTTTGGGAGATGTAAAACAGATTTTAAAACCAGATTGGAGAACAGATTTATATCCCCAGTACCAGCCAATGTTGAAAGTGATCCATCATCAATCTTAACTTTAATATTTCCTAGACTAGGAGCATAAGTAGTGAACATGTTTGCACATCCTATCATATGATCAGATGCCCCTGAATCTATTATCCAGGGTTCAATTTCTTATGTACCACCACTCAAAGCAGTTGCAAAAGTACCTTTATGGGCTAGGTATGAACCAGTTGCCTGTGAGGATGAGGTTTGTGTTGCTGAAACTTGAAGATTGATCATCTTGACAAGTTGTTCCAGCTGTTCCTTTGTGAGAGGCAGATTTGGGGCAGATTCTCCAGCTTTAGGATCCTTTTCAGCAGCAGTTTGAAGCCCCCTTGGCTTGTTCTGATATCTGGAATTGAAGTGGGCAAGTCTCCCGTGGAGTTTCCAACAGGTTTCTCATGTGTGATTGGTCCGTTGGCAATGGTCACACCAAAGATTCCCCTTCTGCTGCTGATTCCGTTGTTGATTTCTGTTGGAATCACGTTGGTATGAGTGAATTGTCCATGAATGTTGGTTTTGAATCATCCATCATCACACGCTTACGACTTTGTTCTCTCCTTACTTCGGCAAAAGCTTCCTCTATTGAAGGTAATAGTTTTGTACGCCCTTGTACTTCATCAAGATTCTTGTTGAATCCAGCAAGAAAGTCATGGATCCGTTCTTTATTCATGGAACTTTGATGGTGTGCACGAAAGTGGTACACCATTGAAAGTTATCAAAAAGATCAACCTCTTGCCAAAGCTTGGTGAGAGAGTTTTAGTATTGAGTGACATCCATCTCATTTTGGGTGAGCATCCGTGCTCTATTCCTCAATTCAAATAATTGTACTAAGTTCTCAAGATCAAAGTATTGTCTCTTCACAGCTTCCCACATATCTTACGATGTGGTATATCCAAAGAAATTTTCTCCTATTTTGTCCTCCATAGAATTGATGAGCCACGCCATAACCATGGAGTTTTGAGCATCCCACACTTTAAAGGAGGTGTCAGACTCGGCTGGTTTTTCAGCCATGCCTTCAATGAATCCTGATCTTCCTCTTCCACGTATCACCATTTGGACAGAGAGGGACCATTGCAAATAATTTTTTCCATCGAGTTTGTGAGATGTAATTTGGAGAGAGGATATATCGGAGTAAGCAGTGGGGCTATTGTGGAGCTAGATTCAGAGGTAACCTCTGAACCATTGCTGCCGCTAGCCCCAGTGAGTGTCGTTTTATACATGGCTTCTCTCAACCAAGCGCAAGCTCTGATACCATGTGAGCAACTTAGGAGAGAACAAACACTACGGAGAGGAATTTTTATTATTGATTCTGATAGATAACACAATGTACAACCCTAAAATAAATAGGGAACAAAGTCACCAAATCAGATTCTAAAATATAGGAGCTGATAAGATCAACCAAAACAGAAAACCAAAACAGAAAAGCAGATCTGTTAATATCCTAAACAGTAGGATACAAATCAGCCCCTTATTTGAATTCAAATTAACCCCTATCTTTCCACAGACACATATAAAAAATCCTAATAATTTTTGGACTTTATTTCTCATGCATCATTTGATCTTCTTACTCCAGTAGTTGACAACTTGACATGACATAATAACATGCAAGTAAAACATGTCTTGGATACGATTTGTGGATACAACAGGGAGTAGTTTTAAAAATAACTTACTTTTGAAGGTGAATCTGACATGTATTCCTGAATAATTGGACTATTCAAGTATGCTATCTGATGTGGGTACACAATGTAGATACATCTCTCTGTATGCACTTGTGCATGTAACAGTGTAAAGCGTATGCATGTACAATGTTTTATATAGGTGTAGTTCAAGTATGCTGATTCAGTGTTAAGAAGGACAATTTTGAGTAGAACACACATCAAAATGACATGATGTAACTTAATAACATGCAAGTATCAAATATCTTGGTCTTATTTTGATACGGCAGGTGCACTTTGAAAACTAAGGGTACTTTTGAAGCTATATATATATCAAGGTTCGCAGTATCGGTATTGGAATCGGTTTCGGGCCATTCCTATGAGTATCGGGATCGGCTGTATCGGCTGTATAGTGTATATGCGTTAATGCTATTGCACTCCGTTTAACACCAAATGTTTCTAGGCGGTTTTTCTTGCACTAAAGTAGGTCTTCTTGTGGATAAGTAGCTTATGATAGAATATTATATGGCCTAACTAAAAAGTCTGTGGAACAAAATCCTAAGCTAACCCTACATTGGCATGTAGCGTGTTGTTGCTCTATAGAGTTAACTCAATTCCTTGATTTTTTTTTCTGGTAGACTATATATAATCACATTTCTCTTATTTTGTTCACAGATTGAAAATAAATCTGGTACATTGGTTTTGCGCTGGGTGAACTCACAACTAGGAAGAATTATTGAGTGGGTTGAACGGGCTATTGAACAGGAGGTAATATATTTGGTAAAATTTGTTTGATGTTCTAGCATATACTAACATCATTCATTTGACTGGCATTTATGAATCTCATTTTCAATCATATTTCTGTCCTCTTATGATACTAATGTGTTATGGATTACCTATGTAAAATTGTATATGTTCCAATAGTTGACACTAAATAATTAATTGAACCTGGTACTATACTCTCAGTTTATATCATATAATTTTATTATACTACCATATATACATTCTGGTACATTCTAATGATTGCTCTCTATCAAAGCATATCAAAATAGGTGACCAACAATTTAACGGGTAAGTTTTTTTTTTCCTCTTGAAGTGCTTATTTGTCTATTTAACAAAATCATAAGTATTAAAAGGAAGGCCGATGTATGGATAAATAGTATTATAGTACCCATATATAAAAATAAGAGAGATATACTGAGTTGTAATAACTTAAGGTATTAAGCTTGTGAGCCATAATGTGAAACTATGAGAGAGAGTAATTGAATATTAAGAGAAGAGACTAGAATTTCAGAGAATTAGTTTGGTTTAGACGGAGGGATATACCGTGGAAGCTATTTACTTAAGAAGGTTAATTTAAAGATTTAGAGAGAAAGAGAGATTTACATATAGTTTTTATTAATTTAGTGAAAGCTTTTGACTAAGTTTAGGGAGATAATGTTGTGGGTTTTGAAAAAGAAACATATTGCTAGTAGTTATATTCAGACTATTAATGATATGTATGATAGAGTAACGACGTTCGTACAAAGTATTGGAGAAGACAGTAAATTATTTCTTATTGTTGTTGGCTTATAACAATGATCATCGTTAAGTCCTTATTCTTTTGCGATAGTTATGGATATTATTAGGCATATCTAAGAGAAGGTTCTATTGTGTACGATGTTTGCTGACGATATTGTGTTGGTCGATAAGAGTTGAGAAGGGCTAGATGCTAAAATAGAAGCGCGGAGAGAAACTTTGGAATATAAAAAATCAGTAGCAAAAAAGAGAGTATATGAGACAGGAGTCTATATACGTGGACAAGAGATACCTAAGAGTTATAGTTTTTGGCATACATCACGACAAAGAGATTAAGGAGGACGTCATATATAGAATTAAAACGTGATGGTTAAGAGGGACTTCTTTTGGGCCGTAATGAGAATGCTAAGATGGATGAGTGAAAATACATTGAAAATATAGAATAAGAAATGAGTTTACTCGTAGGAAATTAGAGGTGACGCTAATTGAGGTTAATATGAGAGAAAACCTTCTTATGTGGTTTGGAGATGTGCAACGAGGCTACTAGATGCTCTTATAAGGAGAAGCGACAATGTAGTAGTTAATTGAGTTGCTAGGAGTAGAGGTAGGCCTAGACGAACATGGTTTGAAGTTGTAAAGAATGATAAGACCCCTAAGAGGACCGAATGGAAGGAGGATACAAACAAGTGACCAAAAAAATTGGAATAAAGACTTTGTTGTTATTTTCTCACGAAGTATCTACTGGCTATCAGATATGACCGTTTAGGTTGTGAAAATCTATTTTGCATACAATTCTATGCATCTTTTGATTTAGTGGCCTCGACTAATACTTCAAACTGGAGCCTATGCTTAGTTTTTAACTAGGAAGCAAGAGCACTCTAAAGCTAGTATTTTCGTATTGCGTCATGTCATACGTGTTTTGGATGCAACAAAGACACTCCAAAATGTTGGGAACGGAAGCACGAAAACCGTTCCCCAAACCAGAGAGTACCTGCGAGAGAACCGAACAAAACACACAAACAAAAAAATACCAAACATAAATCACGGACAGAGATTTTTACGTGAAAAATCCAGATGGAAAAAACTACAGGACGATCGGAGTCCAATCTTGAAGAACCTCCACTAATGGAATAAAGAGATTACACCCTCTACAAGCTCCTCACCGATCCAACACGGATCACTACAACTCTTTGGAACATAAAATAGATTACAACTACGAAGAAAAAAGACAATAGGAAATACCCCCAATTAATCTCCTTCTCTGAAACAGTCTCCAATTTTTCTTTTTTCTCTCCAAAGTTGCAATGGCACTCTTGCCACATTTTCTCTTATTTTTTTCTCATGTTATATATTGCATGAGCCTTTATATAAACCCTTGCATGAATTAGGGTTTCCAAATGAAAATCTATATATGGAAGCTAAAAATATTTATGAAAATCCAATTACATTTAATTATATATTTAATTAAAATCAAATCATAAATTAGCTTACCATAAATTGGAAATCCAATTATATGGAAAGTTAATATAGAAAAGATCCAATCAGAAATATATAATTAAAGTCAAAGATGAAAATCCAATATAATATTTGCTTACCATAAATGTTCCAATACACGACGTTCGATGCACTTCCTGAGCTTTTCCGACACACGGATGACGCTCGTCGCACTTCGGGTATTCTCCACATAGGTTGGGAACCCCATCCACTCCAACAAATCTCCCCCTTCACAACTATGTGGAGGGGGTCGTCATCCCGACTATCCGCCTGCAGTACTCAATCTTTTTCCTTGGAAGAATCTTTGTGAATATGTTTGCTCCGTTATCTGTATGAACCTTCTCATGCGTCGCTTTTTTCTTTTCCACATCATCTCGTATCCAATGATACCGGGTCTTAATGTACTTGGACCGGCTATGAAATGTCCAGTTCTTCACAAGATGAATAACACTCTGACTATCGCAAAGCAAATGATACTATTCTTGCTTTAGCCCAATTTTCTGCAACAGCTTCTTCATCCACAATAACTCCTTGCAAGCCTCTGTCGCCGCAATGTACTCTGCCTCTATCATCGACATGGCAACACACTTCTGCAACCGCGACTGCCACGATATTGCTCCACTAGCAAACATCATCACATAGTCCGAAGTCGATCGTCTCGTGTCTACACTTCCAGCCATATTAGCGTCGGTATATCCAACCAGCTTCGGCTCGTCACCACCAAAAGAAAGTCTCCAATCGGTAGTGCCTTGAAGATATCGTAGAATCCACTTGACCCCACTCCAATGTACCCTTCCAGGATTGGAAGTATATGTAACACCCCGTTCCGTTCAAGCGGACTGTCGATTCAAACGACAAAAGTGCAATGTCCCGACCCACTTTGCTCAGGCGAGAATACTCGTTTGAGGCAAAGGATATCCAGACTTGTCCCTACAGGTTTTCGGCTTAGGCTTTCAGAGGCTCGCTTGACGTATCGCTCAACCGAGGCGAATCATCGCTAAGGTGGGTGGCTACGGTGAACTTGTCTTTGCTTACTGCTTAGCTAACACACATAAAATATTGAACGATACATTCTAGTCGCTAGGTGAATCACCCCCTTCATGCTAATAAGAATACAATGCACCTAGCTAAGGGAATAATCCCAACTTGTATTGCTTGTGCTAGAACATGAAAATAAAATATTGCTTATATTCAGACCCTCACATGCTATCCTAGATCATGTCGCTCGGGAAGTCCCTTATGATTTCACCCCTCGGTTTACCTCCGGGCCCGAGCTAAACGTGAATGATTATGTATATATTGCCTCGTTCGATGCTTGTCGCATAAACTATGCCTCAATTGTGTAACACCGTGCATGTCATGCATTCATCTAGTTTTCCTCGGAAGACTATCTAATAGTCGTTCCGTGCAAGAATGAACCTGCAAGTATCCGGGACCGTTAGGTCACCAAGGCAATCCCCGCCCCAGGGGAAATGTATCAAGGCAAGTTATTCACTAAACAAGAATCAGGATTCAAGCATCTCGTGTTCTCGTATTCTCGTGTATCTCGTGAAATTGGAAATACCAATAATTGTATGTCGCGGACAACTCAGAAACGAGGTATAGTTCCACGGATGGTCACCGGGGCACTGGGGCCGATCCGATCCGGATGGAACTTCACGTGTGGTCCATCGTGTGCGGGCGAGATGGTTTGTAGCGACTCTTGTGCTTTCGTTGCATTCCATTCTCGTCTGGGACAACTTCATGTGCGATCCATCGTGTGCGGGCGAGATGGTTCGTAGCGCCTCTTGTGCTTTCGTTGCGTTCCATTCTCGTCTGGGATTGGTCCTTTATGGCTATGCCAGCGACACATGTTATATAGATAAGTCATCCTCGCTTAGCGGAAATCCGCGTGCGAGTCATTGCATCGCATCAAAGAACAACTGAGCACCTGAGTGATTATGATATAAGAACTCTCGTGTTTGCATATGCTATTGCCTTGATTTCTACTATGAATGCTCGTGCTTGAATTAACTTGGTTTGTCTTGGACAGGGAAAGACAAATCGGTAAGTTGGTAAGTCTCGCCGTGTTTCCTCTTATATCGTACGGCGCACCGCCACACGAGTTAGGTTATTCAATATGCCATGAAACTGATCCTAAGGCAACTAGAAAGACAACATAATAGTTGGTGCACGGAACCTATATTACGTGTTTGGATTTGTCGAGCGGGCGAGTAGCCTCCCCACCAGTGCATTCAATGTACTGATAATTCACCAGTTTGTTTGCAGGGTGCGGGAGAAACTCGTTCGGTGCGGATGCCTCCTTCGTGCGTGCTAAGGCCAGGAGTCCATTCTGAAGCCTTGGAGCGTTGCGTCCGGAACAGAAGCACATATACAAGACGTAATGTTGGAACATCGCCTGAACCACCAACCAATGAACCACGGCCTTGCACGGACGCGGTTCACGCTCGTGCGACATCACGTCCGGATGGGTCAAAGCGATCGTTCCGCGGGAGCGCTGGCATGGTCATTCTCGCCTAGCGGGGACGGCTGATTTAGCCTGCGGGAGATCGGGACGTGATAGTATACCTGCTAACTGTGCCAACTGCGTGAGCGATGTCTGGCCTCGTACACACCATGGCATACATAAGACTCTCCACAACTGAGGCATATGGAACCCGTTTTATATCTTCCTCGGTAGATGGACACTGCTCCTCAGTGAACTGAAAGTGAGCCGCAAGGGGGTCACTCACTTTCTTCGACCCGTCCATCCCGAAACGCTGAAGTATCTGGTGAATGTACTTCTTTTGGGACAAGTGTAGCACCTTGGACTCTCTCTCTCTCTCTCTCTCGGCTGATCTCCATCCCAAGAATAGTCTTCGCTGTGCCTAAATCTTTCATAGAGAAGGCCGCGCCCAGTTGGCACTTCAACTCCGCTATCCTCGTGGCATTCTGACCCACCAGTAACATATCATCAACATAGAGCAGTAAAATGATAAAATCATCCTCGGCAAAGTACCTCACAAATACACAGTGGTCCGACGTCGTTCGTGCGTAACCATGCTCCCCCATAAACGACTTGAACTTCCTGTACCACTGCCTCGGAGCCTGCTTCAGACCATACAAGCTCTTCCTCAACTGGCAGACCAAGTGTGACTTGCTCTTCTCACATAATCCCTCTGGCTGCTTCATGTACAACTCCTCCGCAAGATCACTTTGGAGGAATGCCGTCTTCACGTCCATTTGCTCGACCTCTAAGTCAAAACTGGCTGCCAATGCTAGCACCACCCGAATAGACGACTGCTTGACGACTGGCGAAAAGATCTCATCATAATCTACGCATTTTCGCTGACCGTAGCCTTTAACTACCAGCCTCGTTTAGGTTGTGAAAATCAATTTTGCATACAATTCTATGCCTCTTTTGATTTAGTGGCCCTGACTAATACTTCAAAGCGGAACCTATGCTTAGTTTTTAACTAGGAAGCACGAGCACTCTAAAGCTGGTGTTTTCGTATTGCGTCATGTCGTACGTGTTTTGGATGCAACAAAGACTCCAAAATTCACTAGGATACACCAAAATAGGTGTCGTGTTTCGTGTATGTATCTTGGCTGATAGTAACATGCTATAACAACCAATTTGAAGGGATGTTCAATTGTTCAAATTGTACTTGATGTATTAGACATTTTGATTATTAATTAATGGCAATATTTGTTGTGTTTAGTTTATTGTTTAACTATATTATTTGTACTATTGAAATGATAATTTTTCAAGAGTAAGAGTATTGGATTTCATACTATCATGAGATGACTTCAGATTGTTATGAATGCCTTAATAAGCTTTACTTTGAAATATGTATCTATATAGGTTCACTAAGAGGGATATTGGTAAAATTGAAAAGATTGGTACACTCTTTGTCAAACTCATGTAATGAGTACAACCGGTCTCATAAGTTGTTGGTGTAGTTGACATCGTAACTAGAGTGTAGGTGCTCAATTAGTGGAATGTGTTCGCTAAACGACTCGCACAAGGAATTCTGAATGGATGTATGCTAGTGTCAATGGAGAGTCCTTTTATGTCAGTGGTGCCTTCAGACCTTAGGTCATTACAATATGTTTTGAGTATGCAACCATTTTGATTAAGCCCTGTAGAGAACCTAAGGGTTGCCGAAGGTCATACATTGGATGTGGTGAATTACTTATGAAGCTAGTACATGACCAACAAAAAATCTGTCACTCCTTGCATATGATGATGAAAGTAGTAACGTCCTATGTGGTTCGACATGTTACACTCATAAATTCCTTGCGCAAGGTGATATGAAAGCAGAAGATTCCTACCTGTCATTTGAGTGTTGAACAAACAAGATCGTATCACATACTCACTAAGACAAAATACGGACTTTGACAAACATTTCATATCGTATGTCTAGTCGGGATGTTGTCTTGTAGAAGACTGGATTGCGAGCATGGATAGATTTTTGAGTGGATGCTGCTAACATACTCGCGCATCAATCTTGGCTAGCAAATAAGGTTCTATACAAGAGTGTTTGTGGATAAAGTATTCGGAAATTCGATCAGAGTTTCATGCGGAAATTAGATTGGATTTCCATTCCTGATAATTCCAGAATATTCGTGATCTTTTTGATCAATGTGGCAATCATCGTATTGAGCCTAAGTTACACACATAGTGCTAGTCGACCATGCATAGGTTTGCATGTCTGAGATGGTGCTTGGGTCCATGAGCAATTGACCAAAGTCAACCAATATGACTTGTGCTAGCACATGAGTCATTGAGAAGTTGGTTTGGTCAACTCCTAGTTGATCAAATATGTAAATTATATTTGATGTGCAATTCAATGACAAATTAGAATTCTACATGGGAGAATCCTAACGAGATTTGGAGAATCCATGATTACGATTTGATTGGAATCTTAATGAAACCCTAATAAGGAGACTATCATATGCGACGTCTACCCTTTGCCAAAGCTATAAATATATGACAAGGGTTCAACATAAATTACAAAGAGAAATCTCGTACAAAGCCCCTCCCAATACCCTAGGATCTTCCCTACCTCCTCTTCCGTTCTTCTCCACAACCTGGCAATCCCGGCTAGAACGGAGATCCGACCTGATTTTCCTTTGGCTTGTAGAGTGCGTCCGCAAAACTGAAGTTGCAACACAAGTTTGTTGTGCCACGGTAGTTTCAAAGAGAATTTTTGGAGATCATTTGGATACCGATTTCAGTAGACAAGAAGAAGTTCACACTTGGATTACTCAGTGGTCTTCGCACTAGTGTGAATGCCGTTAGAGACCTGATGTATATAAATAAACCTAATAGATTAGATCTCTATTAATAAGCAAGTTAGTAATTATATTTATTTGTGTATGACATGCTATGATAGAACGGATCGTCCGGACCGATACATGGATGTATCGATTCGATAGGGATTCGTGTCAAGTTGGATCTATCGTGGCTCATGAGAGGAGCACAATGATCTATGTTAGTGGTTAGATTAGATCTCACATAGCCTATTACACAGCCTAGGATCTTCCAAGTAAACAACGTCGTGTCACGCATGCAAGAGTTAGCGAGCGATACATCCACGAATGAGATACATGGTACAAACACAAAGGATTCGTGTAAGGTGGAACGCGTAGGGGTTCACGGAAATTTTTTAAATTCCGGTTCCGCAACCGATACACATAGTTTACTTACTCTGGCAACATAGACTTTTAGTAGTGAATGCATACTCCTTACGGTACTTTTGCAGAGTAGATAAGCCTCTTTTTTCAATGCTAGATTTATATAGTCTTATTCTTAGCCTGAGAATCATGCAGTAAATAAGTTGCTCCACCAGTTTTTTGCAAGCAATTGAACTAACTCACTGCAATAAAGTGTAATACATGAAGTATATGATAGATACAATGCACACTGCTATTACTTTGTGAACCAGACTCCTATGGACCATCATGTGTCTTTATCACTGTTTACATTCACATGCGTGTTTATGTGTACATGCATATTTGTGTGGGAGAGCATGCATGGTGATGCATGCATTCAAGAGGGGCCTGGTGATGCAAAACATGGTGCACCATACTAATTATATACCATTGTATCAAGAGTGACCTTGTACTATTACAACTGCATCTTCTAAGTAATTACATATGCAAGTTCCATCAAACCTGTGATTGGCTTTTTATTTTTTCTAAATTTTGATCAGCATATTGGTATCCATTTAGACGGAGTATCATTAATCTTCCATTGGATGTATTTAAGTTTAAAACTAACATTACCTCTAAGGAAATGCTTTATACAGGTTTGGGATCCAATTTCACTTCAGCAGCGACATGGGTGTTCAATTGTTGAGGTGTACAGAATTATTGAAGAGGTTCAGACTTCAAACTAAACATAGTTGCTCATTGTCATTCAAGTGCTCGTAAATAATTTTGCTACCACCATTGTCTTTGATGTTATTTCAGAATGCATATATTTCAAACTTTCTAATGATACTGGTGTTGACATAACATTAGGCAAACATCTTAGACAATATCGTATATGGTGCACTTTAGGAAATATTTGAACATGGAATAGCTTTTGGAAACCCACCATTTGATGCTATAGACGTTCATAGCTTCATATACCTTCCTGTTAGCACATATTTGCTACCATTGAATTTAATATATGTCTTTCCAATAGTCCATCCATTGTGGTCAAAATAACAAAAGTATATTCTATAAAGCATCTTGCCATTATAGTATTTTTAAGCCTTTTTCTGGAAACTATGTAGTTCTAGTTTGTTGATTATGATATGTACTGGATAAACATTATTATTAGGCTATCAAATGTTCTCCAAAAAGTTAACCCTTACTTAATTGAGATGATTTCTCAATTAACCACAAAAGCAACACTTGGATATCGTTTTGCCATTCTATAGTTGAGAGTGTACTTCATCATGAATTCTTCAAAATAGCTGTATCTTATGGTCTCCTCCCCTGGGAAGATTAATTTCATTCTTGGAAAATATGCCAATGTTAGAGATTGTGGAGCTTTGATCAGATGTCCTATCGTACAAGAGTATGATGAGTTTGGTCCGTATATTACTAGGGTTAATTAAGTAATTATGCTGAAGTCTGTGGTTGCCCTAATCTTAGCCTGTAAGTAAGGTTTCATTTCTTGTATTGTGGCTCTCGAAATAAAAAAATAACTTGTGTGCAGCCGTAGGAAAACATCTCTGAACGACGTAAATCTTGTCTCCTTGAGATTGTTCTTTTTCGTTGGTACCATGTTCATAACAGTCAGAATCATAACTGTCAGAAGATACTGCCAAAGATGTTGAGTTGAGCACATGAACTTTGTTCTTTGAATGGAGTTGACGAAAATCATCCAGGTTAGCAAGATGTTTTTAATTATGATATAGGAGGCACAAGCACTTCAAAATATGTGCAATGTCTTTATCAGCCTATACCAAACGTGACATGGACACACCAACATATACTTGGAGATAAAAGTTGATGCGAGTCTGTTCCACTGTCCTTGTCTTGTCTGTGTTGTCTGTTCCACTGTCCTTGTCTTGTCTGTGTTTATAAAGACATAAAGATTTTGATCTATCTTGTCGAGGGTAGATGTCACCTTGTCAAGTGGGCTTGGCCTAAGAAAAGACTTCAGAGATGCCGACGAGTGGGTTGTGCATGCCTGTAGAGTAGGTGGCATAACAGAATGGGCTAATGATTTTGGGTTACTAGCAAGTGAGCCACGACCCCAAAACAAAAGGAAGATAAATATACAAAATTGTGGGCCCCTCTGGCCAAGAAGGAATGCGAGCATCGGAAGGTCATGCCACCCGTTTCTTGTGGTTGGTAAGATTCTACGCGAATGAGGATGGACCATCTTTAACAAGGGTGGAGGGGAGAGAGAGAGAGAGTTGGGTTTGATTATTATGCTGCAGATTGCCGGTGCAGCAGGAGGGAGAGAGAAAGTATTATGTTCCGAGAGAGAGAGAGAGTTGGGTTTGATTATTATGCTGTAGATTGTTGGTGCAGGAGGAGAGGGATGCCTACAGATTGTTGTAGGAGGGGGGGGGATATATACACGTTGCTTGAGAGACACCTTTCCCCTTTTCTTCACAAGGGAAGGGAGGGGAGTTTTGCAGTTCCTAGAGAGATGGTTGCTGTTGGGAATCAAGTCTACTGAAGGGGGCAGAGTTCGGTTCGAACTCGGTGTGGTGTTCCAGAACCTTCGAACCGAACTCGGTCCGAGTTCGGTGTCGGCGGCGGCTACTCGGGTTTTGGAATTTTTATGTTATATTTTGGACCGTTGGATGCTAGTGGACGGCTGGATCTTATGGTTGGCTATTTTTAGGGTTTTCTAACCCTAAAATAGGTTTCTCATCCTATAAATAAGGAGGGTGGAGGCACAAAGGAGAAGCACAAGTTGGAGATTCGGGGTGCTCGTCCACAGGAAATCTAAGAGAAAGTCCGTGCTTTGCTCTTATGATTTCACCATCCAAGACAGAAGGAAGAAGGAGATCTAATCGAGGAGTCGTCAACTTCGGTTATGCAGATTGCTACGGGTTGGTGAGTGATTTCAATTGTAATCTTCTGTTTTTCTTCTTGAGTGTGGTGAGGGGGTTGAACCTATTAGAGCAAAGGGTTTCAACATTAGTTTTTTGCAATCTTGTAATTTTATCTGAGTTATAAATGTTGGGATTTGTCCAGGTGACGTAGTCACCGCCATATGCTTGTCTTCATCTGTACTTGGTGTTCGTAGATTAGTTTGGTCATCTTAGGTGGGTTGGCAAAACGCTTCCGCGATGCGCCCAACACGTGGTATCAGAGCGCAGGTACAACACGTGGTATCAGAGCGCACGTGTTCCAACACGTGGTATCAGAGCCAGGTTCTTCTCGAGAGGGAAGGTGCAACTATGTCTACGGAGCAGATGAACACTCGTATGATCACCCTCACAGGGGAAAACTGGACGATTTGGAAGCCAAGGATGAAGGATCTACTCTGATGCAAGGACTTGCATGGTCCGTTGGAGGGGGACAGCGCAAAGCCGACGGATAAAGGTGCTGATGACTGGAAACGACTGGATCAGAAGGCTGTTGGATTCATCCGCCAATGGCTGGATGTTTTACCACGTTTTCATGGAGAATTCTGCAAAAGCATTGTGAGAGAAGCTGCATTCGTTGTATGAAAGGAGACAGCTGGCAACAAGACATTTCTGATTCGCCAACTCGTCAACTAGAAATACACGGAGGGTGCATCGGTAGCACAACATCTGAACGAGGTTCAGGGCATCATCAATCAGCTGTCTGTGATGAAGATGGTGATTGAGGATGAGCTTCAGGCCCTTCTGCTTTTGAGTACTCTGCCGGAAAGTTGGGAGACGTTGGTGGTGTCGGTAACTCCGCTCCTGATGGAGTTGTCACGATGGAGGCAGTCAAAAGCAGCTTGTTGAACGAGGAGATCCGGCGTAAGCAAGTGGAATCGTCGCAGGAGTCCGCTCTGGTGGCTTCCGAAGGGAAGGGAAGGCCCAAATCACAGGCGAGGACATGAGGGAGTTCTCGGGATCTTGCGATTGTGGACCGCAAGGAGGACTGCTATCACTGTGGCGAAAGTGGTCATATCAAGAGGAACTACATGAAGCTCAAAGCTGAGAAGGCCAAAGGCAAGGATGATCAGGAGGATCTCACGACTATGGGAGATCTCATCATCGCAGCAACCGACGCAGAGGAACCTTGTGGCATGTCTCATGACGACGACTGGGTCATGGACATGGGGGCGTCGTATCACGCCACTCCATATAGGAGGATCTTCATGTCATACCGCGGTGGCTGGTTTGGATGTGTGAAGATGGACAACAAGGGGACGGCTGCAGTTGTAGGCATCGGTGATGTGCACTTGACAACGGAACTTGGTGAGAAACTCGTTCTCAAGGATGTGCGACATGTACCGAGTTTGCGCTACAACTTGGTTTCGGTAGGGAGGCTGGCGGATGATGGCTGTCGCAGTTAGTTTGGGGACAAAGATTGGATGCTTACGAAGGATTCCCAGCAGCTGGCTCGAGGAGATTTGTGTTGTGGCATGTACAGGCTCAAGCCATTAAGGTGTACATGCAGGCCACAGACACCGGATGGAGGCTCGAGGGGTATTCGACCGGAGGTGGATCGTCGAAAACTTGTCTTGGAGGGACTTCGAGATACTTTGAGGGATACAAAGGATTCGGTTCGTCGAGACCAAGCGACGAATGGTGATGAGTCAAAGATTGAGGGTCAGTCTGTTGGTCCTATGACAGCTGGTCGGTCTCCAGGTGGGGGTTGCTTTACGGATCCGGTTTTAACGACGGGTGGTTTGCCAAAGCTTCACGGAGCGACATTGGTTTCAGCAGTTCGAGGCCAAGGAGGAGATCAAGGTTTGCAGCAAACTCAATCCGAGGCAGGAGCATCATCATTCACACATTTCAGGGGAAGCTGTGGGTCATCGACGATATGCACCGTGCATAATGTTTTGCTCGAGGACGCATGTGTATGGGGGAGCTTCAAGTTCGGACAGGAAGGTGGGCAGATTAAGGAGTTCGAATCTCGGGAGAATCGCACCGTCTGCTTGGTTGGGCCAGCCAAGGGTGAAGAAGCTCGTCGGAACGTGTTCCGATAACACGTTCCGGTGGAAGACGAAAGTCGGGGACATGCAGCCAAGACTCACGGTGAGGCTGATCGTCATGGACTTCGGTCTTGGCTGTGTCATCGATATAGCGTCGACGTGACGGTCGAGGAGCTGGAGATGACGGAAGATGCAAAACAACTTGGGGGATCGGAGTTCGATTGCATGGGAGAGCAGGTTTGCTGTCGCGGGACGACAGACTTGAAGTCCAGTTGAGGAGCCATGGAGCCAACACCTCTCATCAGACTGGAGGTAGAGATTGTTGAGATTCAAGTCTGCTGAAGGGGGGGGGCAGAGTTCGGTCCGAACTCGGTCCCTGGCCGAGTTCGGGCCGAACTCGGTGTGGTGTTCCAGAACCTTCGAACCGAACTCGGTCCGATTTCGGTATCGGTGGCGGCTGCTCGAATTTTGTAGTTTTTATGTTATATTTTGGACCGTTGGATGCTAATGGACGGCTGGATCTTATGGTTTGCTATTTTTAGGGTTTCCTAACCCTAAAATAGGTTTCTTATCCTATAAATAGGGAGGAGGGTGGAGGCGAGAAGCACAAGTTGGAGATTCGGGGTGCTCGTCCACAGAAAATCTAAGAGAAAGTCCATGCTTTTCTCTAAGGACTTCGCCATCCAAGACAGAAGGAAGAAGGAGATATAATCAAGGAGTCGTCAACTTCGATTAGGGAGATTGCTACGGTTGGTGAGTGATTTCAATTGTAATCTTCTGCTTTTTTTCTTGAGTGTGGTGAGAGGGTTGAACCTATTAGGGCAAAGAGTTTCAACATTAGTTTTTTGCAATCTTGTAATTTCATCTGAGTTATAATGGTTGAGATTTGTCCAGGTGACGTAGTCACCGTCATATACTTGTATTCATCTGTGCTTGGTGTTCGTAGATTGGTTTGGGCTTGGTGTTCGTAGATTGGTTTGGTCATCTCAGGTGGGTTGGCAAAACGCTTCCGTGACGTGCCCACCACGTGGTATCAGAGCACACGTCTTCCCAGAGCGCACGTGTTCCCAACAGCTGCTGCCCTGGAAAACCAGCTAGAGAAGAGAACTCAGAGGGGTCTCCATGGAGAAGAGAGATGTCGATTCATCTCTAGAGAACGAAAGAAGAAGAATTCTCTACCATAGATCAGTGTGTGCGTCACAAAAAACAATAAAAGCAAAGTCTGGTTGGTCCTTGTCGTCTTGTCTTTTCTTTATTGTGTTTTTTGTTTTATTCTGTGAGAAGATGTGTTAGGGTTTTGGACCATTTGGGATTATGGTTAGGGTTTTAGTGCCAAGAATGAGATAGGGATGTCAATGTGGAGGCTTGGTGGATGTGGGGTTAAAATTTGGGGCAAGGATTGGTAAGGGGATATGGAGGCTGTGGTATATCATGGGTTAGAGTTATGGTTTGGATCTAGAAATCGGAAGGGATGTGGTGTTGACAACGGATATGAGGCTAGAGCTAGGGTTATGGTTAGTGTTTTGAGATGGGAATGATAATAGGATGTAGAGACAACAACATATTTCTCGTTTTCTAAAAATCAGAAGGAAAAAGAATGAGGAAGACGAAGGTTAAGGTTAGGATTGGGACTGGAATCTGGAACTAGATTTAGGGTAAGGGTTGGATTGGTGGTGGCGACGGTTGGTGAGAATGAGGGAGAGGGTAGGCTAGGGTTTTGATGGTAGAGATTGAGAATAGCTCAATTCGGTGTGTGAGATTTCATTAGTTGAGGATATTTATACAAGAGGAGAGACCAATTTAGTGGCTATCAAATTTTGGACTAAACAAGAGACTAATACTCCTAAAAATGAGAAATAGACTTTCTTATAGTCTCTAAGTACAATTTTTTTTTTTTTTTTTACATTCTTTTTATTGAGGAACAAAAATCCCCCGCCCAAATGGTTAGGAAAAGGGTTGGTGTACTATGGTTTACTTTCATGGTCATAGAATATTAATGAATCTCATTATATGTTCATACTAAGTGCTTCATCATTAAAATTTGTTTCATATTCATGAATTGTTTTTCTTAAATAGATTTATTTGTGAATGTCTAGTTGAACATACCTTAAGTGTTGCGATTGATGTCACAAGTAGCAACTTAATAATATATTTTGTAGCTCTTGTCATTGTTAAATTATGAATTATTAGTTCTAACTCCAACTTCCATGGCAGACGGTCGATCAATTTTTTGCTCTTAAAGTTCCAATGAGGGTCGGGGAATTAAATAGTCTTTATCGTGGCCTTGATAATGCATTTCAAGTTTATACACTCCGTGTTGTTGAAAAGATAGGTGAGTGCTACAATTCGGTGCATTGCATGTCGTTTATGTAACAAATGTGCCGATATTGTCAATCTACTAACAAACTTTCTTATTTAAGCTTATAGGACTATTTTAATGTGTAATTAGAAATCTACAGAAATCTACAACTTCTAATAGATAAGATGAACAAATCTCAAATACTAAAATGTTCCATTGGTTGAAACTTACATTTCCTAGATTATGCTTATAAAATACATTTAATTAAGTTCAAGCAAAACCAATCTTCTTAGTATTTCTAACCGATATTAATATTTTCGAACGGATGTGATTTAACATAAAATGATTTCACCTTAATAGTTGTATCTTTCTGGTTGCTGAATTCTGACTGCTTGATCATGATTAGCTAACATTTTATCATATATTTCCTGTATATATCAGATTCAGTATTGAGAATAAGCAACCCTTTGTTGCGGACTGTTGTCCTTTTCTTGTTTCCTTTACTACACATGGCACTGCTGCAACAGGCTAACAGCCTATAATAGTTAACAATATGTAGTCCTAGTTAATGTGTTTTTTGCACCAACACCGCCACCACCTTCTGACAACCTACCCTACGTTTTCACCACCCCAAGTATGACAATCACTCTCTCTCTCATGTAACTGTGTGTGTGTTGCAAAAGTACGGAGAAGATGCATGTTTGAGTCACAAACATTTTCAAATAATTTAGGATACGGGAATGGCAATATATATCCAAGGACTTTACAACCAAGATCATTACCCCAACAGCTTTCCCATAATTATTTGTAAAAGAGTGGTGACAGAGAAACGGAACTGCAGACTACTAAAGACTTACACAATGGAAGAGAGAGAAGCATCTGTCAAGAGCACAAACAACAACAGATCCCCTGGTCCAAATGGTCTTGGAGTGTCGTTTTGGGAAGATATTTAGCAGGAACTCTGCAGGCTATGAATGATTTTTTCATGCATGGTAAACTTCTAAGGGAAATAAATCACACTTTTATAACTTTAATACCTAATAAGGAAGGGGCAGTGAGAAGACGTCAAACCCATATCACGTTATAATATGATATACAAGATTATCACTAAGATCATATGAATGAGATTGGACCCTATTGTGAAGGGTTTGATCTCTCATAACCAGAGTGCCTTCGTCAAAGGAAGATACATCTCAGCACATGAAATAATCAGGATTTTCAACAAGAAAGGGGGAATATTATTGTATAAAAAATGATCTACAAAAGGCCTATGACGCAATTAACAGAGACTTCCTATGTCATATTTTTAAGAGTATGAAGTTCAATGAGAGATGGGCTAACCTCATTAGAGAATGTATTACTATCCCAAGCTTTTCAATACTGGTTGATGGGAACCAATTTAATTTTTTCATAGTAACAGAGGGATCAGGCAAGGCCCTCCCTCCCCCTTACCTATGCACCATTATTATGGAATAACTTACCAACTTGCTTGAACTTACTGAAGTCAAAAGGAGATTATTCCTCTGTTTCATGCTATGCAGCCATCAGTGTCCCATTTAATATATGCTGATGACTTGCTATTGTTTCTGAAGTCTACTATCAAATCCTTGAATGGGCTGACACAAGTGCTTGCAGACTTTGGGGCAAAAGAGGCCTGCAAATGAATTCGTAGAGAAGTAAGACATATTTTAACAGTTGTTGCAGGTACAAGAGCATTTTTAAAGATAAGACTGAAGCTTGATGAAGGAGTGATACTTGTGAGATACTTGGGTATCCCTGTGTCCATACAAATGACCACATATCAAGATTGCCAAAGGCTTATAGAGACTTGCAGCAGGAATTTAGAAGGATGGCAGGCTCTGAGTTTATCATTTGGTGGTAGAATTATACTTGTACAAGCTGTCATTAGTACACTATATGCTTACCGGCTACAATCAGATCAGGTGCCTAAGGTTGTGTTGAAGAAAATAGATACTAAATGTGCCAACTTCATTTGGAGGGGGGCATACAAAGTTACAAACTATCAGCTGGGCTCAGTTATGTAGAGACCTAAAAGAGAGGGTGACACAGGTTTGAGAAGATTGCAAGATCTTAAAACTGCACAAATGATAAAGCTCTTTTGGAACATGCTCACAAAGGATTCTCTGTGGGCATCCTGGATGAAGAACAGGTACATCAAAGGAGAAGCATCTAGGATTTGCCAATTGATAATAATGCTCCCTCGTCTTTGAAGGCCATCATGAAAGTCAGATCATTAGCACTGGAAACTATTATAAGATCTATATAAATTGGGAACTGGACAAGCATTTGGTTTGATCCTTGGATCCCTGAAGGCAGAATAATAGATAGGCTTCACTGAGAAAGTTTCTATTTGTTGGGTTGTAATGAACAAGTTAGTTTTATTATCACTAATGGAACATGGAGGCCAGAACTACCACAGGTTACAGCTAGCATGGGGGATCAAATTAGAAGGGTTCACGTACACACTGATAGCAACAATGACACTTGGACATGGACTGCTACTTCAACAGGTGAATCCTCCTTCAAGTCTGCCTACAACATTAGTAGGACCATCCACCCACAAGTAGAATGGTACAAGGATGTCTGGATCGAAGGTAGTTGCAATAAGATGAGCTTCTGCCTTTACAAGGCCATCCAGGGTAGACTACTCACAAAGGCTAGGCTACTCAGTATTGTCTGAACATCAAGTCAACAACATGTGTGTTATGCCAATCAAGAGGACGAACTAAGGGTGGCAATTAGGGCTTGACCTGTCAACCTGACCCGCCAAACCGTCTTATTAAACAGGTTTGGGTCAGCTCTATATATAAACAGGTTGACCTGGTAATCCAGATTAATAAGCGGGTCGGGTTTGGGTTGGAGGTCAAGGATATATATATATATATATATGTATATATATACATATATATATATATATATACATATATATATATATATATATATATATATATATTGGTGTCCCTTTCTTACTGGCGCTTGGAGCCAAGGCTCCAAGGGGGCTCGAACCTGGCCTTCCCAGCCTGGGATGCCCCGTCGCAACTAGTAGGCTACGGCCGCTGGGACGTTATATATATATATATATATATATATATATATATATATATATATGTTGAGAGTATTAGTGGGTGTTTAATCCTACATCTAGTAGAATAGTAGAGAGGGGTTAGCCTCTCATATATATGTAGCCCGACCCATCAATAAAATTAAGTCAAGTATTCTATTAAAATCTTTTTGGTATCAGAGCTAGATTCCTCCTAACCCTAACCCTAGCTGCCCACAGCCCCCCAACCGTCGACCTCTCACCTCTGCCCTCTATTCGCTCGTCTCTACAGTCCGCTCGCCGCCCTCTCATCTCTCCGCCCCCCTTCCCTTCCCAACCGCCGCCCGTTTCCTCTCCTCTTCTTCTCCTTATCGGGTTATGCGGCCACGAGTCGCAGCCATGCACGGGACATGGGCATCGGCTCTCAAGAACACCGCTGCCGCTGAAGGAAGAACAGTAGACGTGGAAAGGACGACGATCAAGATCTAGATCCGCCACCGCCTTGCTAATGGAAGAGGAGAAGAAGAAGATGAAGACGATCTACGACAAGCTGACGGCCGAAGAGATGAAGGCTTTGGTGGACAATCTCTTCTCTAGGAGGCTAACCGAGACTAGCTCCCATGCTGCACACGCAGATGTGGATCCTGTCCCATACAAAATAGGGAAGTTGGAGAAACTGGAGGTAAAGTTGGAGGTACATTCAACTACTTGAAGTGGTTGCGTCAAGCGATACGAACTCTGAAGGCAAGGGGTTTAGTGGGCTATGTGAATGACCAAACCAAGGCACCTGAAGATCACCCCTCACAGGAGTTTGCTGTGTGAGAAATCGTCAACAATGTTGTAACTGGATGACTGACAGCATCATTGACAGACCAAGTGCCAGGCAAGGTGGAAGCAATGGAGAGTGCTAGTGACATTTGGATGATGCTGAGAGAGATGTACTCAGGGACGGGCAACCCTATGAGGGTCTTCCAATTACAGGATGAACTTGATAAGGGTTGTCCAAGAAGATCACACCATTTCTGAATATGTTGCCATGTTGAAGAAGTATTGATCAGATCTCGACCACTATGATCCCATTGGCATGGAGGATGAGCAAGTGGAACCAACATTTGCGAAGCATTATCAGAAGTTCATGGAGTATGTCTCGCGACAAAGAATGATGAAGTTCTTGAAGGGACTCAACCAAGCATTCGTACAGAGGAGGAATGTCCTACTTGCACAACCCAGACTACCATCACTGGAGGAGGCCACAACTGCTATGACACAAGAAGATGCACGACTTAAGATAATGCCTAGCACCACTAGCTCTCCGGGAGAAAAATCAGCTATAGCAGTTTTTAACCCAAACCCTTCCGAAGGGGGAGGGTGCTACAACTGTGGAGACCCTGGACACTTCATCAGATTCTGTACGAAATTCCTGAGAGACCAGTCCAGTGGTCGCACGCAGTCGTGGAGGACGTAGGGGTAGCAGAGGAGGCTATGCGGGTGGCAGAAGTAATCATTATGGAGGGCACAAGACAAACCTGGTAGAAGAGAGAAGTGACTGTCAGTCATCTGATATGACCCCTAGTGAGGAAAATGCTACAGATATGGAGAAGCATGAAGCTTGGAACCAGCGACAGTCGAGCCAACACCTCTGGGACATCAACTGCAACCACCTCCGGGGGTAACATCACCTGCCATGCCCATACAACCACATGTATATCTGCTCATGCCCTGTCATCTATCCACATACCAGGTTGGATAATTGACTCTGGGACATCCCGCCATGTCACAGGTGCTCATAATGAGTTTCAAGATTACACTCACCTGACGACGCCTGAAAGCATTCAGACTGCTGATGGTACGGCTAGACCCATTATGGGTAAATGCACAGTTGAATGCACCCCTTTCATAACCCTTACTGATGTCTTGCATGCTCCATCTTTCCCTATTAATCTATTGTCCATTAGTGCCTTTATTCTTCAACTTAATTGTGTTGTTTCCTTTGACATTCCTAAGATGATTTTTCAGGAGAAGGGAACGGGGAGAAGGTTGGGGACTGGCACTTGGCATCAGGGCTATTGTACTTGGACATGGGTGGGCTGGACGTAACACTAGCGTCACTGGTGGAAGAAGCACAACCGGAGGAGCCGCAAAGAACTGTGGAAGCAGAGTTATTACTTCAACATCAGCGCATCAGACACTCGTCATTCAGTCTACTGAGTCGGATGTATCCATCTATGTATCAAAAGGCTAATAAACAAAAGTTGGTTTGTGATGCTTGTGAGTTTGGGAAACATATCAGGAGCTCTTATGTGAGTTCTAGAAATAGAAGTTTAGTTGCTTTTGATATGATACACTCTGATGTGTGGGAACCTTGCCCTACATCCGCTAATGGTTTTAAATGGTTTGTCACCTTTATTGATTGCTACACTCGTGTCACATGAATATACCTAATGAAGAGTAAGAGTGATGTCTTTGCATGCTTTCAAGATTTTAATCGCACGGTTACATCACAGTACAATGCTAAAGTAGTACACTACTAAAATGAAGATTTTGAGATCTGACAATAGGACATAAGACACCAACAAGGCTATTGAAAAGTACTTATCAGCCAATATGATACAGCATCAGACTTCGTGTGCCTATACACCAGCACAAAATGGCGTGGCAGAGCAGAAGAACATGCACCTGTTGAAAATAACACTGTCAATGATGTTTGCCATGAATGTTCCTAAACACTTGTGGGTGCATGCCGTGTTGACGGCTGCATATCTCATCAACATGATGCCCTCTCAGGTGCTAGGATGGAAGACACCATTTGAGATGCTTACAGGAGAGAATAAGTATATTGTTCCCCCAAAGGTATTTGGATGTGTATGCTTTGTGAAAGATAACATGCCTGCGGTGGAAAAACTGAATCCTCGGGCAGTGAAATGCGTCTTTGTTGGCTCAGAAGGGATACTCTTGTTGGAGTTTGGTGGAGCGAAGGCTCTTTGTGAGCATGGACGTTACATTCAGAGAGATGGAACCATACTACCACAATGGTTTAGGTAAAGGCTCCGCATTTGGTGACACACCTTACACATGAGGTGTTATGAGTGAGGGGATATAGGCCCAAGCGTGATTGTCGGGTCAGTTCCATGCCCAATGATGGAAGCTGGTCCAAGGAAACATGGGGGAGAGAGCGAGGGTGAGGAAAGTGATGATGATACACAATCAGGAGGAAGAAAGTGATGCTCCAGTGTAGGAGGAGGAACAATCTACATAGCTCCAAGTCTACAGAAGGAGAAAGCAACACTTCTCTACTGTGCCTATTGTCCCTATTGTGCTATGTCCCTCGCCTAACCGTGCCATAACTCTTGAAGATACACCTCCCGCACCAGATCTCTCTGATTCAGATGCGGATCTCTCTGATTCGGATGGTATGGTCTCTCCACCACTACCTCATACTCCCTTAAGGAGATCTTCTCGCAGTAATGCGGGAAGAGCCCCTAATCGTTATAGTTATGAACATGACATTGTCAATTTTTTATCTTACTCTAATATATTCCCTACTTATCGAGCATTAATTGTATCGTTAGACACCGCCTTTTTTCCTAAGTGTTGGCAGGAAGCGAAGGAAGATCCAAGGTGGAGAACTGCAATGTTGGAGGAACTTGGGGCACTCGAAAGAAATGGGACGTGCGAGCTTGTTTCGTTGCCTAAAGGAAAGGGAGCAGTTGGATACAAATGAGTCTTCACAGTAAAGGTGACGCCAGAAGGTAAGGTGGAGCGGTACAAGGTAATGTTGGTTGCTAAGGGATTCACTTAAACCTATGGCATCGACTATGATGAGATATTTGCTCCAGTGCAAAGATGAGCACTGTGAGAACAATGGTCTCTCTTGCAGCAAACCATGGGTGGCGGCTGTATCAATTGGATGTAAATAACGCTTTTCTTCAGGGGGATCTACAAGAGGAAGTATACATAGTGACCCCTCCGAGATTTTGCACAAAGCAGTCGACGTGTGAAAGTTGAAGAAATCACTGTATGGACTCAAAAAATCTCCTCGAGCCTGATTTGATAGATTCATGAAGGCTCTCACAAGCATGGGGTACCATCAGACCAATGCAGATCACACGGTCTTCTTCCAGCATGCAAGAGGCCACATCACCATACTTGCAATGTATGTTGATGATATAGTGAACACAGGTGATAATGAGGAGGAGATCACCCAGTTGAAGTCAAAACTCGCCAAGGAGTTTGAAGTGAAGGACTTGGGAATGGTGAGGTATTTTCTAGGGATCGAGGTGGCTCGCGGAAGAGATGGGATCGTTTCTCTCAGAGAAAGTATGTACTAGATCTGCTCACAGAGACTGGTATGCTGGGATGTCGATCGTCAGTCACTCCGATCGATCAGAAAGATAAGTTGGAAGCAGAGGCATGAGAGCCTGTTGATCGTGAGAGATATCAGAGACTTGTAGGCAGATTGATTTATCTAGGCCACACTCGCCCTGATATCTCATTTGCTGTTAGGTAGTGAGTCGCTATATGCATGATCCAAGGAAGGGCTACATGGATGCAGTTTTTCGTATCCTGAGATATCTGGAGGGGGCTTATGGAAGAGAGCTATGGTTCAAGAAAAATGGACACCTGGGTATTGAGGGGTACTACGATACAGATTGGACAAGCTGCATGGATGACAAAAGGTCTACCTCAGGATACTGTGTCTTTGTGGGGGGTAACCTAATCTCATGGAGAAGCAAGAAACAGTCTGTGGTAGCACGATCGACTGTTGAAGCAGAATATAGAGCTATGGCTCTGGGAGTGTCAGAGTTGCTGTGGATAAGAGCACTGCTGACTGAGTTGAAGCTGGACCAGGGAATACCGTTGCGTCTTCTGAGTGACAGTCAAGCTGCAATAAGTATAGCTAACAATCCAGTCCAGCATGACAAAACTAAGCACATCGAGATCGATCGGTTCTTCATCAAAGAGAAGCTAGAAAAAGGGATATTAAAGCTCGATCATGTTCGCTCAGAAGAACAAGTTGCAGATTGTCTGATTAAAGGTCTTAATTGATCGAGTCTTTCTAAACTTTGTAACAAGATGGGGATAATTGATATCTATTGCCCATCTTGAGGGGGAGTGTTGAGAGTATTAATGGGTGTTTAGTCCCACATCTAGTAGAATAGTAGAGAGGGGATAGCCTCTTCTATATATATGTAGCCCCACTATCAATAAAATTAAGTCATGTATTTTACTAAAATCTTCTATATGGGAATCAAAACTTTGACCGTTTTTTCGATCAGTTTATGTCTTCAAGTGTTGACCATTAGGGCCAAATCTTGTTATATATATATATATATATATATATATATATATATATATATATATACCCTTTCAGTTTGTACCAAAACTCTAAAGTGTTTGTGAGGGTTAAGGTTTAATATTAATATTATTTAACATGTTTACGCAGGTCGAAGACTGATTTTGTGGGGCTGAGAGCTGGATTCATAAATTGGTTTTTTTTTATCCGCTTGAATTTAATGCGTGCCAGAGGATTTGAATCTGGATATTGTGATACCATGTTAAAATCTTTGTCATTTGCCCCAAAACTCTAGAGTGTTTGTAAGGGTTAAGGGTTAAAATTAATGTTATTCAACAAAGTGTATATAGGGTTGTAGATAGATCGAGGAGTGGGGTTGTGTGTAGATCTGCAATAACAAATTAGGGTTTGGATTTTATGAATGGGAGTGCACTTAACTGCTTGTGGAGGATGAGAAGGGAGGGGGGGGGGGGTTGTCTATTTCTAAAGGTTAGGGAGGATTAGATTTTAGGGCTTCATACAAAACCTATCTTTTGGGTTAATACTTTTACACATTGCCGATCAACTTAGGGGAAATTGACATTGATCGACATGTCCAGAAAGCCCCAAAATTTTGGCCGATTTTTTTAACCAAACGACATGTAGCCCACATAAAGGTCATTTAGGGTTTCAAACTGACATATAGCTCGACATCTATAACAATGATCATATGGTACACATGATGTTGAAAGGGAAAAAAAATATATGACATGAATACGACCTGCCATACTTCTTTAGTTGGAATGTTTGTGTTGAGAAACATCATGTCCAAGATCGGGTGAGGTTGCTTAGTGACAATACATTAAAAGATGGGATATGAAGTGAGTGCTTCATAGATAGGTTTTTTTGTATGGTACAACAAACAAGTAAATGGAGACAAATAAATGCACCGATTAGGAGTGATAGGCATATTTGTTGGAGAGATGCTATAACTACGGGTAGACCTAGATGAACTTGGACCGAAGGCTGTGAAATTTTTTGCATTGGAGAGGAAATAGCCCTTAACAGAACCAAATGAAAAATAGGGATGTACTTTGTCAACACAAGTGTCGATCCAATTTATTACAGAGTCGGTTCTAATGTATAGACCAGTGAACTAGTCCCATAGCTGGCATATCATTTGACTGTTTACTCACCTGCTATATAATCTTCTTTTCTTAGCCAGAAAGACTAGTGGACTGGCCAATTTGACTTATTTGAGAAATCATAGTAGGTGTGGGATAATATGAATACATAGTCCTCATCCTCACCACCAATCTAGAGTTTTGGTCGAGTGAAACATGGTAGTAGGCTGACCCAGGTTCAACCTGTCTAACACGCCGCATTTTAAGCGTATTTATAAAAAAATCATACTGATGGATGAATTCAGCTCAGAGCACATAAAAGGGGTCTTCGTCCTGAGGGGATGCGTTGAATAAATATAAATATATAACTGTCATATCTCACCAACATTCTAGAGTTTTGGTCCATTGCTAGCAACTTTTAACAATATGGCCTACTCAGCATACATTTTTAAATTCTCTATCCTTTTCTTTTTCTTCTTCAAGTCATTTCCATTTTTTTAATCCATTATTGATTGTTTATGGGATTCCATACACCTTTTCCCTTCCTAATATGGGATTTGATCCATGGATGTTTGTTGGTCGTGTTTGGAGTTTTATAGTCCCTGCGATGGAACTCTACATCTCAGGGATTATGTTTGTGTTGGTAGACGGTTTTCCTTTCTGCGGATTCCGCAACTGAGTACTCGAGCAAGTACTTGAAAGTGGCTCAAGGCTTCAGAAAATTTATGAAGCGTCTGAGTAAGTGTCTGTCACCTAGCCAAGATTTTTAATGCTACTAATAATGATATGCACAAGGCTATAATGATACTATGTGGGTTCTGTCACTTAGAAAGAAATGTGCCTCTACTTTATTCAATTATCTCACTTATAGTCAGTTGTATTATGTCTCTGGTTTTACTTAAAATTGAAATTATTAGCTGTTAACTGCCTGCCCTTTCTCTGTGCAGTTAAGAAAGAAGATTTAGTACCCCCACTGCCTGTTCTCACTCGATATAGAAGGGAATTGGGAATCAAATCTTTTGTGAAGAAGGAAACAACAGATATTCGCTTGATAGACGAGAAATGCTCTAGTCAAATCAACGCACTTTCCGTACCAAGACTTTGTGTGCGCCTGAATACTCTATATGTGAGTTTTCTATTGACTTGCTTAAACTTTAGGACTTCGTTTGTTCCATATTTCTGTAGTCGCATCTGTGTTACTTTACCTTTCTGATTTGATTTTCTATATTCATCCTTTTCTTTTTATCCACGGTTTAGCTTTGCATATAGGTGTGGTGTTTAGCTTTTACATAAGTTGTAGGAAAAAGAGTTCAATTTGTGGGACAGATGTGATGCCCCAAATGTTTCTTCTTTATAGTCTGTAGAGGAACTGTCAATAAAACAATCTTATTACATCTCTTTTTACTCTATATGATTATGGTTGCTACTACGAATTACCACATATCGGCAGTCTATGGCCATGGCCACTCTAAACATACTATGGGCCCCAAAAGCAGATCCAAGACATACTGTTCCTCAATATCCAAAGGGTTTTCTCAAAAATGGCTGATACAATGACTAATGATACAATGTCTGCAGAATGAAAATATGAAACTCTGGATGATCTAAGGATAAAATCTAAATGGTGCACTAAAGGAAATGGATATAATATATATTTGTCATCCAAGGGAAACCCTAGGTCCCAGCCCCTGCTTACATTGTTCCATGTTTCTCTCTCACACTTTTCCCTCATGTTTCAAGTGCATCCGGTGATCCCATGAGTCCATGACTTGCTAGAAGCACCTAATCTATTCCATCCTGCTTACTCCAATTTTACATGGTGATCCTTGTTTGCATAACCACAACACAGATGTCTTGAAGGGTGCTTATATGTGTTGAAATATGCAGAGTTGGGAAAGAGGATATTGATATGGACATGTATTGAAATACTGTACACCTGCTTTCTTAGGATAGCAATAAAGACATTCAAGAAATAATAGATAGTTGGAGTAAGTTGAGGAAGTGAGCACATATATTTATGGAACTCATTCTGCTAGGCATTATGTAGTCAGGATTATATGAAATAAAAGTACTAATGAGCAGTGAAACTTAGAGAGAGATTATTTTATTGACTTGAATAATACATGAGAGCCATTTCTACATATATGCGCATAAGGGGAGGTCATGACAACCTCACTCCGTCTAGGCAATGTGGGACTAAAGTGAGTCAGAACAACCAACTAACATCTCCTCGTAAGCTGGAGTTCATACCGAGATGGGACAATCTATGTTGTCATAGGTGACGCCTAGGCGTGCAGGTTGGAAATGAGGCGCCTCGATCTACCCTTGGGTGTGGCGATGGTCGCCTAGGCGACCGCATAGGGCATCCAGGAAAAAAAAAGGGTTGTATTTATGCGGGTTATTAGAACTTATTAGTTATAGACTTCTTGTGTTGCTTCATGAATGCTTGCTTAATGCTTATGAACTTATTATTAGCGTTACTTTTATGTTTATTGCTTAATGCTTACTAGCCTTACATGATGTTGAATATTGGTTATTTATTGTTTTTTATTATTACATATAGTATATGTATAATTGTATACAGAATTGCAGAATATCAAGAACATGCAGGAATCCTGGACGAGCGCCTAGGCGTGCCTAGTTGAGGCAGGTGGCCTGTCGCCTCGCCTCGCCTAGTGTCCAGTGCAACATAGGGGATATTAGACGAACAAAAGATGGTCTAGGTAGAGGCTTCAGGAGAATATCTGGCAGCTGAACTGAAACGTGTTATAGGGTAAACCACCTTCTTTGTCACCTTCTCAAGTCTATCTTGATTTGCTCGCAACTCTCACGAAAGACCGGATGCTCAGAAATGCGAATCGTGTCCTTGTTGTCACAGTAGAAAGCAACTTTAGAAAGTAATTACACAAAGATATGTCATGAATGAGTTGAGCCAATTCAATTTTGAGACAAAATGTGCCATTGTTTTGTACTCAAGTTTTATACTCGGCTTCACTAGAAGAAAACCACATTCTGCTCCTTACTTCGCTAAGTTACCAAATTCCCACCCAAGAAGACGAAGTAACCACCGGTAGAAAGGGGATTATCAATTAATCCAACAAAATCAACATTGACAAAGGGTGTGAGCGACATTGTAGAAGAAAGTATGTAGAGAAGGCCTTGTCTAGGGGTAACTTTGAAGTTGTGAATAATCTTTTTGGCATTCGAAGATGAGGGGATAAAGGGATCTATATGTGTTGGCTTACTCTGATGTGTTAACATAAGTAATGCCTGGACGAGTGACGGTTAGATATATAAACTTCTCAGCCAACGTCTATAATGATCTTTTGGTTAAGTAAAGGAGGATCTGCAAAAGAGCTCAATCGAGAGAGCTTGATTAGTGAATCCATAGGTGTGGTTGCTGGTCTGCAACCTAGAAATCCTCTCTCAAAGAGAAGATCCAGTGCATTTTTTGTGCTGAGAAAGTTGTAATAGGCCATAACTCCGCGACACCTCAATGCCAAGGAAGTACCTATGTGGTTCAAGGTCTTCTGTATGAAATTTGGAGACCAAATGTTATTTCACCTTAGAATAGCAAGCAGAATTATTTCTAGTGACGGTAATATTATGTCTATTATATTATACCAAAACAGTTAACATTGGTTCTAGGTAGACCTGTCAATTGGGCCGGGCAGGCTCAGTCCGGCACGAAAAAATGGCCCATGTGCCGGTCCGGCCCGAATAAACTTGGGCCCGGATTGACCCGACTTAGTATATCGGGATGTGTCGGATCTTATATCTCGGCCCATAAGAGAGGCCCTGCCGGTCCGAAGCCTAAGTCCGTCCCAGCCCGAGGCCTGACCAAGCTCGGCCCGGCCTGAAGATTATTCGCAACGTAAATAATTAATGAAATATATCATGCAGTCTCCACTTATGAATTCAATATGCCAGTTTGCACATTAACGAAATGATTTTTTTAGTTCTCGTTATTCTATATTCACATACTATTCATTTAATTGTTTTACTTCTAGTACATTTAAAAGATTGCAAAGTTGTCAAGATAGAATACTTCTAGTCATTACTCAAAATAATGTTTAGTCCCTTGTGTCGTAACTTTTGTGTATCCCTTATCATTATGTACAACCTCATTTCTGGTTTACTCGGCAATATGTCTAGTTTTTTTATTTTGCAAACAATCAATTCATCATTCATAACACAAACGAAAAAAGATGAATTAGTTGGCAAGATGAATACACAACATTTTTCCATACAATCGGCTATGTTGTCACAGGCGACGCTTAGGCGGCATAGGCGTGCGGTTTGGAGGAAGCCCGTCTCAACCTGGAGAATAAAACCCCGTGTCAGGCAATGGGCGTCTAGGCGTGCCTAGGCTGACGCCTATAGACGACCAGTGGAATACATAGGCACGCCTAGGCGGTTGTGGGCTGAATGTAAATTTTGTTAGGCTTTAGGGTTATTCTCAAAGGCTTTGTCTTAAAAAAAGAGCAATAATGTTGCTGCACCGATTGTTGTTGCTCCAAAGAAGAAAGGAAAAAGAAAAGGGAAGAGCCGACTCCATTTGCTGCTCCAGCTGCCTCCAGGCTCCAGGTAATCTTGTCACGATCCGCACCCGGTGTAGGGGCACGAGTACATGGGTACGTCCAGCCTACACTGCAGCATCGGCGGTAGAACGCTGTTTGGGTAAACTATACTATCTAACAATAATGATCATCAATGTATATAATGCCACCAATGAAATATGAATACTCAATCACAGAACTATAAGATGGAACAACGCAGGAATATGATATATAGAACTGAAGAGTCACAAATACAACTCACAAGACAGAAGATAATATCCAACGAGTCTCAAAAGTAATAAAGTACTAACTGTCAAAGTTGGAGACAAATCCAGTACAATATAAACCTATCTACTGAGCTATAGGTAAAGTGTTGT
Source organism: Iris macrosiphon (assembly GCA_036927795.1). Lineage (NCBI taxonomy): Eukaryota > Viridiplantae > Streptophyta > Magnoliopsida > Asparagales > Iridaceae > Iris > Iris macrosiphon. Next base: position 143,714,247 of record JAYESA010000009.1, on the reverse strand, counting down.
GTGTCTCTACCGGGATGAGTCCCTCCTGAGGCACAGTCTCTAGCTCTAAGCCAACTACGATATGAGGCTCGTAGTGAGTGGGATACCACTTCTCATTGTCATCTGGAAAAAATATATCCAGTCATGATTGGAGCAAAGTACACCTCTAGCAGCAGTTCCAATAAATGATAAAAACTATGTAACAATAAATATAGAGCATATATAAGATGAATAGAGCATGGTAGAAATATACATGAATAAGGAAATGCGAGAAATACATACAAGAGATACGAACATCATATATGAAAATAAAGAAATACAATTATCTAAGTGAGTGAGTACTAGTGACATGTGATCGTCTTGGGTACTGCTCAAGAACCACGGGCCTGATTAATCATACGTGCGGTGTATGAGTAACACTATGCAAGAAAAACAAGAACTGCTGGATATGATCACATATCTACACTACATACTCCCCGCCCCCAACTGGTATAGTGGATCCAACCATGGCACGCTATGACACGGGATTCCATGAGAAGGGAGCTAATCTTCTCATGAATCAGTTGTCCATACATGTACAAGAACGAGGCTCGCACAAGAAATACGCCAGGAACTATTAGGAATAACATCTCATGACGGGATCCAGGAATATCAATCCATGAAACCAAGTGTCAGGAAAATCAATGATATCTACACTAAATACAAGAAACATAGAGGATATCATAAACGAAAAACTGTCAGAGAATGTACTCGCTTGAAATCTGGTGAACAGTATCAAAGATGTCCAACACGGTACCTCGGAGACATAAATATAAAATATTACATTACATCAATACAAGATTTTGGAATGAATAGAAGTTAAACTAGTTCAAATCTAGGTCATTAGGCCAAATCTAAGTCAAAACAGTCAAACTAGGTCAACTCTAGGTCAAACTAGTCAAACTTGATCAAACAAACTATTTCTGATATTGTATGAGTCCATACACTATGTATCTAGGCTATACTAATTATATTAGGATACTAGAGTGTCAACACTATTCCGTATCATAAGATACGTAAAATAGTATATATGAAAATACTATATAATATACAATATAAAATATATTATTGTCTCCTAGCTAAACTAACACTAAATTGATACCTTGGCTTTGAGCCAACACGGTATCACACTAGCTACACCCTCTCTTGATACACAATACCCAATATCTTGAGTTAGCTCAAATACCTTGACATTACCTTGTGTATCACAAGGTAATACCAAACTTAGCTAAATACTTAACTAGCTAAGGTATACCAATATATATATATATATATATATATATATATATATATATATATATATATATATATATATATATATACACACACTTATCACATATACATATATCTAACATATCTATATATCTCCTTGACATAATAACTAAAGCAACTAACTAACCATACTTACTAAATAACTAACATTGAAACATCTAGCAATAAACTAACATACATTAACAGATAATTATACTAAATCATCAATGCTATTTCCCTTTCCTTTTATTTTATACACTGCTCCTGTTGCTGTGCTTACACAGCAGCACAATGCTGTGTTCACAGCAAGCCACTGGCACTGCTGCTGCCTCTACATTGCTGTGCATAAGTGCACAACCCACTGTGCAGATCCCCTCTAACCCGACTTGCTGCCCACATAACTGCTCACAGCATTTTCCCCCAACTCCATGTTGCTGTGAACATCCAAAACAGACCTCCTTCTCGTATAGACTAATCCATGAATGCTTAACTGATACACTACCTTACCTACATCAACCTCTAATCAACACTTAACACAAAACACTTAACTAGCATCTATATACACCCTATACTCTAATCTATCACTCATACAATCTATCTGACATTGTTCCCCCATCACACTAGTACAATGCAACCTCACACACACTTACTAACTAATACCACCAACTAAAACATCTTTCCCCCTTACTTGGCTTGCAGCTTGTTGCTGCACTCGTGCAGCTGTGACTGCAAAGGCTGCAGTTCCCTTTGCTGCATTTGCACAGCAACACATTCATAGCATCACCACTACACCCCTGCCTGCAGTGCACACAGGTGTGCACTGCCTGCACACAGAGCTACTACAGTAGCTGTGCACACTTGCACTTGCCCGACTGCTCCCTGGCTGAAAGAGACCCACACAACAGCAACTCAGCAGTGGTTGCTGTGCACTGCTCGAGCACCCCCAATGCTAATTCTCATATTTCCCCACTGGTGCACTTCCTGAGCATTTGCTCACAGTAGCATGTGCATCTCTTGCACTGCTGCTGCTGCTGTTAACAAGCTACTACTCGAGCACCTCCCCATCTTCTCCTCTTCATGTATCAATTGATACATAAATATAGAATGTGCAACCATCAAGTGACAGTGTGCAACCATCAAGTGACAGTCCTTATCTCTTCTATCTAATGCTGATTGCTACTAACATCCACCATAGCACAATCAATGTGACAGTCACCTCCCAAGTATAATGTCAGACAACAATAATAGTCACCTCCCAAGTATAATGTCAGACAACAATAAGATATATATATATATATATATATATATATATATATATATATATATAACACCAACATCTAAGTATATATAGTTATGTATATATATACATATCAAGGAACATATAGATATAGATACACATACTATAATTGATCTAACAAGAGTAGAAATATAAATTAGGATCTTAATATACTCATATGTCAACACATCAAGTACAAGGAGTGCATCGCACTCGTATCACACTAAATCTATACGCTTGTGATACGTCCTTGATACTCAATCCAAGCCTCACCCAACTCTCCACAAATGATGTGGACAAGTCTAAAATCATACTTAGAAATAATACAAAGTGCTAGTTACTCATCTATGTGCTCATGGCAAAATATGGCATGTGTAACCTCTCGTGTCAAAGGAAAAACTCTCAAATCAACCTGTATCACTAAATTGTCATGATACGGTCTACTCGTATCCAATTGTGGACACGACACTAGTCTCGCACAACCAAACACATGTCAATTTGGTCCACTAGACCCATTGACAAACACATGGTGCACTAATCTCGGATTTTTTCCAAATTGGACACAAAACACACAATAACATTCACAATAGGGGTCCATAGTAGTCAATTTCTCTTCCTATATGTAGCCCTAACACATGAGAGGGTTTCTAATTATTAAACTACAGATTTAGATTCTAATTAGAAGAAAAATTCTGAATTGTATCTATTGGGAGATGGATTCCCAATGTAAGTCTCCAATTGGATACAAAGAGCCCTCAACTTGTGCACTCTTCACTTCCTTGTAGATCCTTGCCTCCTCCTTGTTCCAATAGCCTCCAATGGTGAAATATAGAAGGATTGTGAAGTGAATTTGGTGTAGGGAAGAGGGAATTTGGGAAGAAAATTTCTAGATCTAGAATTTTGGATGAAGAAAGAGAGGAGAGAGAAATTCCTCCTCCCCTAAGTAGGCCGGCCATATGCTTGCTCCTCAAGCAATGTACAAAGTCATGAATGCCCTTTGGGGCTTGTCATGAAGAAAATGATTAAGGAATGAAGGTTCTAATCCTAATTGTTTGATTAATTAAAACACTAACTTAAAGAATTTGGCTAGTTATTGGGCTCAAGTTTAATTAAAATAAATGTTGGTCCAAGAGTCAAGTCTAGTTAGATCCACTAACACAAGTCCAAACTATAATGCAACATCTAACAATAAATAATACTATAAATAAATATACAACATGCACAATAATTAATTAATTATAAAAATAACCAAAATATCTTTCACGCGTACCCCTTCTGAGTCGTCGAATAGCCCACGAATATACACTTGACTGCTCTGGGGTCAAGTTTTCTAACAGACGGTCTGTTGTCCTTCACAAAACATACACAGCCAAATACCTTTAGTGGGAGTATTCCACTATTATTTTTTTGCAATATCTCACATGAAGACTTCCATCCTAGTACCTTCGAGGGCATCCTGTTAATCAATCGAGCTGCTGTCAACACTACATGTCCCCACAGACTCTGTGGGACATTCATGGCGATCATCATGCTCCTTGCCACCTCCAGAAGGTGTCTGTTCTTCCTTTCTGCCACTCCATTCTGTGCTGGTGTGTATGCACATGTGGTCTGATGTTATCTCGCTTAGGCTGACTGGTATTCCTCAAGTGCTTTGTTGGTTTACTCCGTTCCATTGTTAGACCTTAGTACCTTCACCACTGCTCTGTACTGAGTCTGGACATGTTTATGAAAGTCTCGAAAACAGGCAAAGACCTCACTCTTATTCTTCATCAAATACAGTCAGGTGACTCGAGATGAACAATCAATAAAAGAGACGAAATACTTGTAACTATTCATAGTAGTTGTGGCGCACGGCCCCCAGACATCAGAATGTATAATGTCAAAAATAGAAGAGCTCATATAGCCCGCACCAACATATGAGCACCTAGTAAGTTTGCCTAAATCACATGCATCACATACTAGTTTTTCCTTATTTTGCCTTCTCATAAATAGTTGGATTCAACCTACTCAAAATATCAAAAAAGGAGTGCCCCAACCGTCTGTGATGGAGTATCAGTGTATCCTCGGCACTCATCTTTGGTCCTCCCATTCCTACCCTTTCTGCCACAGACACCAATACCGAATCCAGTCCTTCCCGATCCAGGTACCACAGTCCATCATGCCAAGTACCAGTCCCAAGTCTTCGTCCCGTCTCCTTCTCCTTCTCCTTCTCCTGGAAGATCACCTTAGGAATATCAAAAGAGAATGTATTCTAGTTGGAGGATTACAGAACTAATAGACAAAAAATTGATTGGAAAAGGAGCATGTAAAACATTGGATAATCTTACTGAACCTGTACAATCGACAGTACCCTTACCGACCACTGACTGAAAAGTACCACCGGCTGTTTGAATGTTGTCTGCAGATGCTAGGTCAGTGTAGGAAGAGAACTCACTGGCATTCCCTGTCACGTGTCGAAACGCACCCGATTCGACAATCCAGTCCGACGATCTAAGGGAAGACATAGATGCAAGGGCGAGTGAGTCATCAGTACTTTCCGATGGATAGGCATACATGACAGCGTTGCCTCTGGCGAAGACTGAGGTGGACGCCTCCTCAGTCCCACTCCTCCTGTCTCCATCGCTTGACGCTCTCTGCTTTCTCCTGAGTACTTCTAGCATGCCCAGTGGTGCCTGATCCTCCTCATTATAGGCACCATTAGCTTCCTCCTCGCCTTCTGCTACCAGCAGGTTCGTCCGATAACCTCCTCGACCACTCCGTCGACCCCCACGACCACGGACACATCCTCCAAACTGTCCATGTCCGCCATCTGAATCTCTCGCCTTGGGTGGTTTGGTGCAAACATACCTCAGATGGTCCACCTTCCCACAGTTGTAACACTGTCGGGGGTCTCCCTTAGGTTTTGTGCCGCCTGAACTGGCAACCGCCAGTGCTGTCTTCGCTTCAGGAGGACCACCTGTCCTTGCCTGTAGCTTGGTACGAGTCTTCTCCTAGATCATGGCCGAGATAGCCTCCTCAAGTGTAGGAATCTTCGGTTGGGCTAGAAGTAGTGTTCTCCTATGAGCAAACACTAATGCCAGCCCCTTAAGAAACTTTATCGTCCTCTCCTGCAGACATACCTGTCTCTCCTTACACTTCGGATCCTCGCAGCTTGTCCGATCTGAGAAGTGATCATAATCCAACCACAGACGCTCAAACTCCGTGGCATACTCCTGTATCGTCTTCTCTTCCTGTACGATGTCGTCGATCTCCTCCTTGATCTGGAAAACTCTCAAGTTATTTTTCACACCATCGTAGGTTCTCCTCAACTTCTCCCACACATCTTTCACCATCTCAAGGCCATCCACTGTGGCGGCGATCGACTGGACTAAAGAATTGAGAAGCCAAATGTATACCACCATATGAGTGGACTTTCACTCGTCGCGTCCTGCCGAGCCCTCATCCGGCTCTGTCTTCTCACCTAACAAGAAATCCTCCAAGTTCTTCCCTGCGAGGGTTCTTCTCACCCGTCGTGACCAACTCAGATAGGTGGCTGGTCCATCAAGCTTCAGATCGATGGATGGAAGATCCAACTTCGTCAATGTTCGTGTCGCGCTCTCACCAGCCGACAGTTTCATCACCTTCATCAACGTTACAACTTCCGCAGAGTCCAACTTCTTGATGATCTTCTCCATCGATCCTCCTCTTCTCCGATCACCTCACAACCGTTCCACGATTCACGTTCGCCTTCTTCGTCCTCTCTTAGACCCGATCATGTCTCTCCCCCATCAGATCTAAGCCTTCGATGTCAACGTCTGGAACGACCTGCAGGAGACGCCAGGAACCGCGACAGAAGACTCCGCGGGAGTCGCGGCTTCGGGGTGGTGGTGGCGGGCGAGCTGCGACGATGGTGCCGGGCGAGCGGCGCGGCAGCGGTGGTGGCGGGCGGCGAGGCAGCGGTGGCGGCGCGGCATCGGTGGTTGCGGGCGGTGTGGCAGCCGTAGCGGTGGTGGCGACTAGGGTTTGGGAGGCGGTTGCTAGGATTTGGGCTCTGATATCATGTAGGAGTAATTATATTTTTATTGATAATCTCTTGGCTATTTTATAGCCTTACAACCCTTCATCTTACATTAATACCCTATTAAACCCCCCTTAAGAATATTCTAATATCCCAACAAATATACCAAGAATATTCTAATATACCAACAAATATACCAAGAATATTCTAATAAACCAACAACCGGCGAGAATATCTCCTCATAATTGTTCCCTCCTCATAATTGTTCCCATTAAGCTGGTTAAAGCCACGAGCAACTGGTTAAAGCCACGAGCAACCTTTGATCTTTGTAGGATGAACAACTGGACTTATTTTATTTTGGAAAGTTGGCTCAACATAATGGAATTATTTTATTTTGAGAAAAAGTGAGTATAATTTATTTGAGGGAGTATGCCTCCATTCCTACAAGTTTACCATTGTTGACTAAATTAAGGCTAATAAAGATAAAGGAAAAATATATGTGCAAAGATTTTTTTTCTTCTCTTGTATCAATAATTGTTATGCCTTAATTACTGCTGCACTTGCTTTCCACATTTGTTAAACAGCTGTATATGTTAAGCGATGATTGGGTTGTAGATCTTAAGTTTGAATGAGGTGCATACAGTACTACGGTATTTAAAACCATTTGATGACTGGCACTGCTGGAATCCTATGCTTTTGGAACTGGTTTGTAATCCCGACTTTTTTTTAGATCTTTGTTTTATCTATCTAATGTGAGGTGAGTCTAGTACAATTTACACTCTGAGACAATTTGTAAATAGAATACACATGAGCACATGATCCTGAGTGGCATGTGTAAAATGCTGTCACTAATTTTCAAGGCAGTCATGAGGGGCTCCGCTATGATTAAAAGCTGTTGTCAAAGGCTCCAAAATGAATTGAGTTTTGAAGTAAGAGCAATCACTAGTATTTGCTTTTGTTCCTAAGCGAACAAGAAGAATGATCTTGTAGGTTAGTTAGAGGTGTTTTCATGAGGGATACTGAGCTGGGTCAGACGCCTAACTATGTGAAGAGAGTAGGTTGTTTTGCTACCATACGGACATTTATTTCACAATAATATCCTGTTACATCATTTGTTATATCCTTCTCAAACCATTTAAAGTGCATCTCAGTTGAGAACCCATATGAGAAATCGAAGTTTAATCTAGCATTTTTTTTTTCAATAATGAAATTTCAGGTATCAAGGTTTTTCCTTATCTACAAACTGTGGAACTTTTTAATTATGTTAATCATATATCGAAATACTTGCATTCTTCTGATTTGTTCATGATACTGGATTTTGTTCTGCAATCAGTATGCAAATACACAGCTTAATAAATTGGAAGACAGCATTCAACAGCGGTGGGCGAGGAAAAAACATGAGAACTTTGCCACTAGTATGTATCTAACACTGACTTGTTTTTCTTTTATCAGTTCAACTTTTTTGGTCTTATATCTAGTCTGTATATGGAAACTTGTCAAGTAGTCTTGGTATCACTCGTTTCCTATTGGTGCATTTGTTTTTTTCGAAAAAGTCAATTAGATGACCATAAGACCGAAAGGTTTTCAACAGAGGAAAATAATTGTTTTTGTCTTTATTCTTCTTATTACTATAATGTTGATTTATGTGCTTAAATTTATTTGCATAGACAAAATCCTCCACTCCAATTTTTTTGTATATGTAACACAAAATATCTGAAGGGTGTTTCAATAAAGTAATACATGCCAAGGAGTTCTCTTGCATTTTACTCAATGAGTAAGGTGAAACATGAACGTCGGACGTTTTATGAGCACATGTATGCTATTCAGTCTATGTTATCAAATAATTCAGTTATTAGTTTCAGTTCAACACGATCTTAGAAATTATAAATGAGTATGAAGACATCTGTTACGTAGAGGGAGACGACTCGTAAGTTGAGGAATACAAGTTATCATGTAAAGTTGGGTGTATGATGCTATTTGTGACAAGTGTGACACATTTCTAATTCTCTTCTTTTGTTTTCTTCCTATTTTTGGTTGTATGTATTGTTGCATATGCTTTGATGTGGAGACTTTATCAAGTATTATTGGGTACCACACTTCCCTATTAGAGTTTGAATTTTGTTGATGTTGTAGGAGATACTAATCTGCGGAGGTTATAAATTTTAGGTGTCCAAAAGGACACTTTTAACAACAAGAAAGCCTTTCATTCCATATTTTGGGGGTCAGCTATGTCACGCCTTGCTCCCACCAATTAAGTCCCTGGGGCGTGGTGATGTGCACGCCTAAGTTGACTTGTACAAGCCTTAGGAAAATTGATTATCAATTCAAATACAAGCAGAAAAAGAAGAACACAAATAGACTCAAGCTGAAATTGAATAATTTTTGCAGCAAAAATCTATAAAGTAAGTATTCCAAGGGAATTATAAAACAATCTACAAGTCTCAAATAATTACAACTGAAACTAAATCAACTGGTTCCATACATTACATCTAATAAGAATATTTATTGAAAAAACCTTCTACATTAAAATGCGTCCAAAGAGTAAGCTACCGCCTTAAGCTCCTGTCTCGTTTTCTCTACCTAAAATGGCGAGGGTCATTACCTTAGGATATACTAGTGAGTGGTAAAACTACACCCACCAAAAAAAGAAGAAAAAAGAGAGTAATATGCGAATCAAAGACATTCTTTTATTAAGGAGTGATCTTTCTAATTTTTCCCCATTTTCATCTCATGCCAATAATACTGCACTAATTAAGCAACATTCCATGGTCCCAATTTGAAAACCATTAGGAGCTATTTCATCTCTGAAATGTTCGTTCCTACTCTATCAATAATAACAACTAAAACATACGAATACCATTTCCCATTCCTTTCTCTTAAACAATCATCTTAGGGTCAATATCAAATCTCTCAGAATAATAAGCAAATCATAAAAACTCCATACTGTGATAGAATTAAGGCAAAACATATTATTGTCAAGCGTCAGGACTTGTCCCTACAAACGAAGGGATTATATATATATATATATATATATATATATATATATATATATATATCAAGACTTGATAGCTCAAGTGGCTAGAGTGGAGACTTTAGATCCGAGAGGGCGGTGTTCGAATCCCATCTTCAATATATATATATATAATTGTTATTTTTATTACGGATCTTTTTGGGATAGCTAGATTGCAAAAAAAGAAAGGATTTCAGATGTGCCATGTTGTGGTCCTTGTATTGTTTTATTCCCATTAGTTTCCAGGTCCATATACTTCTCGATTGCATGCATGTTAAAGTTTTAAATAATATGAACGGTGGATAGTAGGATTTGTATACATAATGGTGATCCACACCCATATGGTGATCCCTATTTTCTAATTTAAGTATGGATTAAATTTCATGTGATTTGGAAATCTCAAGCTCATCGATCAAGTTAGTCGATTTCAACTCTTTTTTAACAAACTGATTAGATGAGACCAGTTGTTCTATGGGTTGGACCGTTGGAGAAACAAATCACATGAAATTTAACTTATATTGAACATGCAAATCGTGATGCATGGTTTGGATTATTATTTTACATGCAAATGCTGCGGTAGATGACACTGTTTATGTTTTGTAAAATTGCAAGCATGTCCCCAGTTGAACCCCCACTAGAACAAGTAGTTTTTTAAAATTACAAGCATGTCCCCAGTTGAACAACTACCTGTATATATAGTAATACATGTTATTCATGTTTATGTTGAATGGCCGGGAATGGGGTATGGGGGTTCTGGTATATTGGGAGTAAGCTTCTTCAGAAAGCTTATTCCGAACACAATTCATTTATCTGAAACGTGAATATTTTTAAGGAAAAAATAACTACTATAATATATAATGTATGTCTAAGAATCAAAATTAATCAATACAATATTATAGCATAATAAAAAAATTTCTAAACTGATAAAATATTCGTAAGTTACAAACAATCATGACAATAACGTCTTTTAAAAAAGTAGCAAATCTTAAACTCTAAAAGAATAACTAATAGAACTACATCAGCCCTTTACAAATGTCGCCTTGAAACCCAAGTAAAAATATGTTGTGTTGGTTTGTTGGGACATGGATTAGCACGTTCAAATTCGTCAATGTTCAATGTTCCTGTACGTGCATTGTCGGACACACATAATGATACATGTACGGTGAATTCAGGTAACAATCTGGTTATGCTATGACAGAGTAGAGGATCTCTTGCTACGGTGGACACATGACACTCTCCCATCGTTTTATTATTATACAACTAACACTTTTCTTTCATAAAAACAAAGCTCTATTTGTATTGATTCTTCTTTCCAAATTAATTTTCGACAGATCATTACTTGTGTCTCTTCATCTCCATCATCCCATTTTAGGCCTAGTAGCCTACAAAGACCTTTGCCCCCCCCCCCCCCTCCCCCCCCCTCCCCACCCACACCCCCCAAACGGAACCTCTTCGTTGTCCCTCTTCCAAGATCTTCACCACTCCCTAGGGAAGAACAAGTTTGGAATAATCCTTCTATGCATACAAAATAGAAGCGGAGAATAGCAAGCACAAACACAAGCACACATGAAGAAAACCTCCTTAATGTGTGAGAGGTAACAATTACAGGGGCCATTCTAGTAAATTGATCTTCCATTTTATGAATAATGGGATTACATATTCTCTTCTCCGGACCTGACCTTAGGATGACTACTATACAGTTCTTCACTTGGATTACAAAGGAACGATCCCGCCAGCAAAAGTGGACAACACCAATCAATCCTGATCACTTATCGCACCGCCGACGGAACAACTCCTTCACTCCGGTCTTCACCAGTTGACTGAGATTGTTTCTTGTGGATATCACTAGATCTTCCAATGAAGACTTCCTTATTTCCAAGAAATAATTCCATCTTCTAAAGAAGGCTAACCATGCATGCATCGACCGAACTGGGTGCACCTCATAACTCATAAGGTGGAACATTCCCAACACCTCATACGTCAGGTCCATGTCTGCTCTTCTTATGTAGGTTCTTTATCCTCTCCTTCGACATCAGTGCCTAATGCATTATCAGCTCACTGGTCAATGAGAATCATTATAGTTTCTCATAGGATTATATTAGATGTTCACAAGTTCAGGTGCTTTTATTGAAGAGAAATATGCTCATACATTCAGTTTTGTAGAAGAATTTGCTCATCCATACATGGTGATATTAAGAGCCAAAGAAGAATTATGTGCTTTGGAGATCTGATTGCTTGTGGGAAACCATATGACTCAACAGTTGTAAATAAATGTCCTGCTTGAAATTAAAGAGGTGAAGCTTTTGTTTGCGTTAGTTGAAGAGGCAAGCTTTTTGTTTGGATTACCTGAAGAGGTGATGCTATTGTTTTATAGTGAGGTTAGTAGACGTACATGTGTCGGTGAACGTCAGGCTAGTGATGTTGGTAAGCATTGAAAGTAGTAGTGGATTCAGAGCACGCATGTGTCAAAGGACAATATCATAGGGCCGACAAGGAAGATGAAGTGAGCTGAGAAGAGGTTGACCAAGTCTGGACCTGCTAGTGTAGGAAAGGGGTAGTGGAAGTCTGGCGGTACTCAAAGGTGGTGAACGAGTGTCGTAGTAGGGGGCGGTGGAGGACCACTGAGAGATGAGGGTGTTAGAGGTGGTTGGGAGGATCTCAAAGAAGGGACACTGACATTGAGGACTGGGTAGACGTGGAAGAAGGCGCCAACGGAGACTAAGAGACCTGCACAGATTTCTTTTAGTTACATAACAGAACTTAATTGGGAAGACAAACTTAGATACAAGTTTAAATGGGTAGGTACATCGATATTCTCAGTAAAAAGTTTTAAATAAAAAAATGGAAGCAATGTGTTAGTTGCATTCCGACTTTTGAAAGAAACCGTGTCATGTGTCTGTCATCGGCAAGAAATCTCTGCTGTCATAGTAGAAGTTGCATATAAGAAAATGAAAAACTTCAGGTTATTATGAAAGTCAAGTTTCTGTTTATTTATTCACAGAGAACTGTTTGTTTATTCGTTAGAAATATTTTAGCCACCAAAACATGGATTGGTTTTACAGTAACATTCCTAAATTCATCCCATTTTTATCCCTCCTGTAGAGTTCTAGTTTTGACGTTTCAGTGTGTACTATATTTGAGGTTTAAGTTTGGTAGTTAAACAGAAAAATTCTTTACACGTTTGAACAAAATCTAATGTCTTTTTTTTTTATTCCTCACCGTTTCCTCCCATAGCTATGGACAATGTGATGGTGCTTGTGCACATTTCCAAATATGGATGCCACTATTCCACAGTATGTGGAAATTTAAGCAACCAAACAAACCTTCAGTTCTTTAAATCCCTGGTAGTGGTATTGTTGAGTTATTGCTTAATTTTTCCTCACCCTTATTGAGAAAGACATGCTTTCATCACTGACTGCTAACCAAAAGTTTGCTGATGCTTTTATCTTTCTTTCCCCCAAATTAATGCTCGTTAAGAATCAAGATGTCTAATAATGTGATGAAGATGAGCCATTCATGTACAGATTTGAAGTTATATATTTGACTAACAGATTCTACATGTCTGCTCATTGGAATAAAATCTCTTTCAAGAATTTGACACAATCTCAACAATCTTCATTTTTGAATTTAGAACGATCAATGAGCGAGAGAACGAGAAGCTCTGTCTTGCTCGAAAAGAATGCATTTGATGGGAGTAGAAAGGATATAAATGCTGCTATTGATAGAATATGCGAGTTCACTGGTAAGCATAGCCAAAATTTTGGATAAAATCCTTTTCTGAAACCAGTTACAGCATTTTTTTTTTTTTTTTTTACTTCTGTCCTATGATTTCTGCAGGAATGAAGATAATCTTTTGGGACTTAAGGGGGCCATTTATAGACAATTTATACAAACATAGTGTCTCTCAATCCAGGTTGGAGTCTCTTATTGAAGAACTTGATGTGGTAAGCTGTGATGTCATCTTATGAACTAACTATAGCTCAGAAAGACAATTTTTTTTTCCGGCAATCATTGTTTGGCTCTTTTGTTACTAGTTTCTCAAATTTGATGGTTCTTTTCTCCTTTTTCTTGCTTCTGGTAAGGAAGCTTGAGAGTCTCAGTTGAAATTGCATTGCATGGCTTACAGTTTGTGCCAACAAAAGACCAAAATTTTACACCAAATTCTGAAAGACTAACCATCATTATTAGTGTAGTATCTAACATCTGATGCAAATTGTTAATCTAATAGATGAATAATTCTGCTTCACTTGACCAGGCTTATATTTTTTAAAGCAGAACCATCACCATGGTAGGATTTCCTTTGCGTCCTTGCTCATGAGCATCAACTTGTAAGAATAGTGGTTGAAGAATCTTTTAATGGCTGGTTCTCCTAGGTAAGATAAAATCATAGTGCAATAGTTGACAGCCGATTGTGGAATCCTGCTAAACTATAGATGTGCAAGTGAGATTGTGAATACTGTCGTTTGCCTTTGACATAGCTGCATGTTTGGTATTTGTTCAGATACCTGTGAGTATATATGAAATATCTTTTGCAACATCCTTAGCTCCTGTTCTCAGTAGTATGCGATAGTTTTACCAACTTTTATATCATTGCTGAATAGTTTCTTATGCTTGAGGATAAGTCAGTCCATCAATTGGCATTTCTTGGTATGGTGCTGGAACTAGTACATTTCATTATGAGCCTAATCCAAGCTATATTAGAATGGGTGCCTTGCCACCTTAGGCATCTGCCTAAGGGTCTCGGGTAAGTTGACACTAGGCAACTAGGATTTTCACGGATTGGTGATGAGATGCATGTGTAGCTACATGAGGTACCCGCCTTGTGCGTCTCAGACTACCTAAGTTTGCCTTGGTCGTCTTATTCCATCTCGAAGTTAAACTCAACATATTACCAAAAATTGCTCATCCTAAGTCCTCCAACCACACATGAAATGAAATAGGAAGAGAGAAATCAGATCCTTCATGTTGACTCTTTTTTTGCAGGTAGCACCTCTGGTGAGACTGTCCTAGGGTCCTACAGCCTCTTCTTCTGGAATTCCATTGTATCAAAGTGTTAGATTTTTGCAGGTCATAGATATGAACTTCAAAGTTTATCTGAAGGACATGTAAACGGGATAAAAAGCCTGTAAATGTTCTCTTACTAAATAGCATATTAGTAATGCCTGTCAGGCTACTTGAGATGTACCGATATGTTCTGCAGTGTCGTCTGCTGCTTTTCATTATTGTAGAATCCAATTACATCAAGGCATTAGAGCATTAATTTTTTGCAGCAAGGTCTGAATACCTCGAAGTTGAAAAGCATAGTCTTCCTGCCTCAAAAGTCGAAAAATATAGTCTTCTAATCGAACTTTAACATCATGCGTGGCATTTCCATGGGAAAGTTATATAGAAATCAAACTTATATGTTGTATAAAGTACTATTGGAGTAATGCTTCCTGAATGCTGCTCACTGTAGAATGAAGTCCATCAGGTTACTTGTATCCCATCTTTCATTTATATTGATAAAATGAGTTCTCTCTAAATTTAATAGTATCGTAATTATGAAGGCGGCGCCTAGGCCGATTTTTAGAACACTGAGGAGAAGAAGAATACAACACTAAAAGAAGAAGAAAGAACAATTTCTTTTAAGCCAAACTAAAACCCGACTAAAAACCGTCTTTTTTCCTGGGCGACCCTAGACGGTCACATAGGCGAGCATCGCCACACCCAGGGTTCCCAGGTCGAGGCGAGTCCTCTCCAACCTGCACGCCTAGACGCGCCTATGACAACATAGAGCATCCTTATATGTTTGTTGTGTAGGTTGGCAGTAATACATATTTGGTGATCACCACCTCCGTTTCCTGAACATAATCCTGGCTTGCTACTTAAATCCTTTCAATTTGATCTGCATATGCAAGGGTTTAGCAGCCTTACTTGCTGTAGTATAATTAATGGTTGTCATTATCCTGACAACTTCTTGAGTTTGACAATTTACAATTATATGTTATCAGGAATATGCAGATCATACTCATTTTATGTATTTCTGTTTTGGCTTATACGTGGCTCTACTGTAAAAGTTTTAGCTATGTTTGAGTGAATGTTTTAGGAACATTGTCATTAACTGTACGTCTTCAGAACTTAGAGAATTGCTCACTTAAAATGTACAATAGGAAAATATTATTCAATCTTGATGTTACAGTCCAAAAATTATGTAAAAGAAGCAAATGATCACCTCATGCTTCATGCAACTCTCCAGAAGAATGTAATTTGAAAGTAAGCAGAAACTTACGTTTTGTTTGTCCTGTTTGCTTACAGATTTTCCTCTATCCTGTTTCAGGTGCTAAATCAACTTTGTGATGTCATTGTTGAGCCACTCAGAGATCGTATTGTGACAGGACTCCTTCAAGCATCATTGGTAAAGCATACTTGGTGGTACTGGAAAATGCTGTGTGTGAATTATGTATGATGCTAACTAGTTGTACCTTACTAGGATGGCCTACTTCGTGTGATACTTGATGGGGGTCCTTCTCGTCTCTTCATTTCCAGTGATGCTAAGCTTCTCGAAGATGATCTTGAAATTTTGAAGGTATGAGAATATGGCTTTCTAACTGGTGAAAGCATACTTGCTGCACGCCAGCTGTCTAATACAATACCTTCTGTTTTATCTTCTTATTCATGATTAATTATGTTTCTTTGTACAATCACACATATAATTGGTCAATGTTAGAATCCCTTTCTAATATGCAATTGTTATATAACTCCATCCAACTTAAAAATCAATATTTTTTTGCCTTTATGCTAATTTTACCTTCTCTACCTTAATTACCAGAACGGCTAAATTTTACTTGTGTACTTGAAAGTTGAGTGTATGCTTGGATATATCGAGGGACAAGGTTTTATTGACCCATGATAAATAGATGGGTTGCCTCGAGGAACTGTCCCTCGATATAACAATAAATATTTGTTCATTGCAGGAGTTTTTCATATCTGGTGGAGATGGGTTGCCTCGAGGAACTGTCGAGAATTTGGTGGCGCGTGTACGTCCAGTAATAAATTTGATTAGCTTTGAGGTAGCCTCTCTTGCATAATTTTCATTTTAAACGAGTTTGTTACATCATTATGAAATGATTGGTTAGGAGATCTATGTTGTGTGCAATTGTGTTGGCAATTTATAGGACTAAGAATTAAAAGGAGTTCTGTATGTGACAAGGAAAGGACAATTCCTACTCTGGCATGTCAACTAATAATCCTCATTGGACAATGTGATCGAGTCATAGAAATCTCCATAATATGAGTCAAAACTAGAGTTATCCATAATGGATGTGATGATGAACACTAATACGTATGAGTATAAATGTTATTTACCATGTTCCTTACTCTCAAAAATCTATCTTTCCTCAATTACAATGACCACGTCTGTGGAGATCTAAAGGCTAAGTACTCTTCAGCTCAGGATTGTGTGTAAACTGTACACACACATTTGGGAGTTGTCAGATCAAATTAAATATATACAATTAAGAATATAATTGTATATAATAACTAAAAATTGATCATCTGTTTTAACACACAATTGCATAAACACACACTGGAAGGATTCTAGAATCCTATCAATTGTGCCCCACAACTTGATATGCCTTGCATGTGATGTCTTACCATGTAGCTCACTTGCTACATACCTGCCAGTAGATTTACCATATATGTTTTAAATGTATTGTACTTTACATGTTGAACGATATAATTATATTGCCCTCATCCCTCACCAACATTCTAGAGTTTTATGCAAGCGGTAGAGACTTTAACACGGTGTCATAGAAACCCAGGTTCTACCACTCAAGCATGCACTTTAAGCTTATTTTACAAAAGAAAAAATATACCGTTGCATGAATCCAGCTGTCAACTCATAAACTTGGTCTTCCACGTGGAAAAACTTCTGGTAATAATATAATTTATATGATCTTCACCCCTCACCAACACAGTTTTGCTGCAGATAGTCTGGAATTTAACACATTTAATGGCTTACCTCAGTATTGAGATCGTGAAGTAGACAACATCACAATTGTGAAACTGCCATTATATGTAATATTTTAATCATGATTATCTCATAGAACTATTTTTCATAAAATATTAAATTTTGTGGATAAAGAGAATAGAATTCATAGAACTTGCAAAATATTTTTTTATAACAAAAACAATTAATTCAAATGGTTTATCCAAAAGGTATCAACTTATGTCATCACACTACCTAAACTACGCAATCATCGAAAAAAAGGCTTGTGCAAAATATTTCATATTATGGAAATTAAGATTGTCGAAAACCACATTTGACCCACTCTCACATGAGATACTCAATATAGGGTTTGAAGCAAGTTTCAAACTCGGTTTCGGTTTCGACAATTTCAAATTCGGTCATTTTGTTAGCATGGTTACCCCAATACACCGTTTAGGCAGCATATTGTGGTTCAGTAACCCATGTTCCGGAACGTAGAATGACGAAAAATTGGAAATCCATGTTTTAACAAGCGCAAACACAACATATACGTTATATATATATAGGAAAATAGGGATATGAGCCATATGCTCATATTCCTACATGAGCCAATGCACATGTGGACCAATATGAATGAAGTGTACTATTGCATATGGGTGCACATGAGATGTAGAAATTCATTCCTATTGGTCCATATGTGCATGGCTCATATAGGAATATGAGCCTATGGCTCATATCCCGTTTACCCATAGGAACTTATCTTTCAGTTTTGAGTTTTTTATGATGTTATATTTCAGTACTTTATTAATATTGAATTATATATATATATATATATATATACACGGAAAGTAGGCTTCCCCGTGGAAGTTTTTCTTTCCAAAAATGTACTTCAATATGTATTAAAATTAATAAGGGTATGTGAGTAATTAAAAGAGAAATGCTATGGGGACACACTCCCCTTGACACTCCATAACAATATTGGTGTGGCAGTGCATTATTGCATGTCAAGGAAAGTCTTAAAATGGAGAAAATAATTAAGCTCCAATAATGTACTGTCACATCAGTGTGGCTATGAAGTGTGTCAAGAAAAGTGTGTCCCCGTAACATCTCTAAATATAATTGAAGGTATGCATGCATGCAAAGTAGGTAGCTTGGAAAATGATAGTTAATAAGAGATAAGAGACGAAGTAGCCACGGGAGCCCAAGAGAAAAGATAAAGTAGGCAGCCAACCTTCCATATTCCCATCATTTAATTTGTCGTTTTGCTCTTTTAAACATTCATACGTGCAACGCACGTGCATATATGCTAGTGTATATATATATATATATATATATATATATATATATATATATATATATATTCCTCAAAAGATGTTCCATGTTCGAAAGAAGTCTACTCCCGACATACCGCATATCAGGACCCCGAGTACTGCATTCATTTTTTGCTTCATGTTCCGAAGCGTTCCATGTTCCAGGTGACTATGGTTTTTGTGAGTTGTTTTTTTACTTTCGATAATTATGGAGCCTCCAATTCCATCCGAAACGACTGACATATGGCCATTGACCGACATGTATGACGTTACCTTATTGGTTAAAGAAATGAGTATGTGGGCTCACCTTATTTATTAGCATGTGGTTTTAGGTGTTTCACATCTTTCAGGACTTTGTAGTGTTGCTCTGCATAACAATCACCAACAATTGTTCTTAGCTTTTTCACAATTGATTCTGTTTCACAGTTTGCTGTTTCAGTTTCAACGTCCCAAAATACTTTTCTAAAAGTATCTTTAGCTTTCACAATTTATTTTTAAAATTTATCTATCTATTTATTATTATTATTATTATTATTATTATTATTATTTTGTTTTTATTTTTGCTTATCTCTTCACTTTATTACTTCTGATTCAGAAAAGAGGTGCTATATTTAAATCGTTCTAACTACCAGGATATACTTTGAAAGGTCTGAAACTGCATTTGCCAATTATGGAACTGAACCTAATTATGCTCCCAAAACATAGACAACCCTTCAGGTGGACATCCTGAAATCACCACAGGCTAAGTTGATTGAATGATTTGGCTTGAATGGAACAGTTATGCCACATCCATGTAGGGTTCTTGTTCCCAAATATTTTGATTATATCATTGTTGATAGGTGACTATACTCGATGTATATAGGGATTCATTTACATTGGAACTTGGGCATCTTTACTATGTCGTTTTAATCCCTATAATATTTCCCTGTTCACAACTTCCTTTAGAATATAAGCAGATTACATGACAATTACACAGCCACGATAATTGGATTAATTGGTCGATTTCTCGGCCTATTTAACAACTTAAACCCATTCTTTGACACTATCTTGTTAACAAAATATGTCATGTATATGCAGACTCGTATATTGATCGACGACTTGAAAGAGGTCAGCCAAGGAAGCAGAAGCAAATTTGGAGCTGATTCGAAGACGCTACTGAGGATTTTGTGCCATAGAAGTGATAATGAGGCGTCACAATTTCTTAAAAAGCAATTCAAAATACCTAAATCATCTTCTTGATACAAATTCTTGCTTTGGAGATGGTCCTGAAATTTTGAGTTATTTGGTCAGTATGATTCTTTTCTTCTGGTCATAATCTAAAAGTCGGTATTTGTATATTTCTTGCGAACTTAGAATCTACCATAACCTGTATCAGAATCTGTCGTGGTATAAAATACAGTTAATTCATTCATTCAAATGTTTGGTTTATAGTATCGGTTAAATCAAGGGAACAGAGGACAAATGCAGGTTCAACACGTAATTTGCGTTGTTGTTTCCGGTCTGCTTATCATGATCATCCATATGTTAAAAGTTTGGAGGTATTGTTCTGCAGTCAGCAATTGCTTTATTTTTAATTTTTTCCTGAAGCTCATTTTACATGACCAGATTTTATGCTATGTTGTTGGATGTCTTGAACCCTAACCTATTGCTGAAGCTGTTTCAGTTCACCACCACATCCAGAGGTGGACATAGGAATTTAAAAGAGGGGATCAGACTCAAAATGTAAACATGTCCAACATTTTGTTAAATAAGGTTTGCTATATCAAAATTTTGTTGTTCCTCAACCACAGTTTCTATCTAAAAATGGGTCGTCGAGAAAAAAAATTAGAAAAAAAAATGGTTATAATTTGGAGATACCAAAATTTTGCAATTGGAGATGAAAAGTTATAAAGAAAAAAGTAAAATCTTATGTAAATATCATAATTATAAATTTTGCAAGAACAAAACATAAAATTGATAAAGAAATTTAAAAAGAACATTAAGATCTAAATCAGAAGCAAAAATATAGTGGGACAAATACTCCCACTTGTCCCATGTTGGTCCACTCCTGACCACATCTAGGACAAACGTCTCCCAAGTGAAGTGACTCCAACGTCGTAGTTGACCTGATTTTGTGTGTGATTGGATTTTTGTGAGGCATATTTGATGTTGTAATTGTTGGAAACGCGGTATGATCTGAATCGGAGTTGGTCCATAAGGTACGATATTGAACTGAGTCCATATGTTTTAAAAGAGAATTTTCATGTAAGGTCTGAACCAATTTCAATTATCTACATCTTATGATTCCACTTCTTATCCGATGTAGGACTAAATTAACAACTCCATTGTCACCCTCTTTTGAGTGCTCAATCGAAAATGAGATACAATTCAACAATCTCCACCTTAGCTTATTTTTGCTAGCCGAACAACCTTAGCACACTCCGGCTACCTTTGTTCGTTCCTGTTAACCGAACAACCTTAGCACACTCCGT
Organism: Iris macrosiphon; assembly: GCA_036927795.1. NCBI lineage: Eukaryota > Viridiplantae > Streptophyta > Magnoliopsida > Asparagales > Iridaceae > Iris > Iris macrosiphon. Next base: position 143,692,948 of record JAYESA010000009.1, on the reverse strand, counting down.
CTACCTTTGCTCGTTCCTGCTAACCGAACAACCTTAGCACACTCCGGCTAACTTTGTTCGTTCCCGCTAATCGAGCACCCAGGAGATACAACATATTGTCATATCGATCCGTTCGACCATAGAACCAAACCTGACACGTTCATCCACACCACCATTGTGTGTCAACGACAACGTCTTGCTCCACTTTGGACTCGTCAGATTCACCTTTAAAGCCAATTCGTGTAGTTGATGCTACTACTCCACCTTGAGAAGAGCCCGTATAATTCATGAAAGTTCAACACCATCTGTCTCGCACAAATAAGAGTCGTTCAAACTAGCCTCGTAACATTGGGCTCTGATACCACTTGTTGGACGCGTCGCGGAAACGTTTGTCAACCCACCTGAGATAACCAATCAATCTACGAACACCTAGCACAGATGAAGACAAGTATATGGCGGTGACTACGTCACCTGGATAAATTCCAACCTTTATAACTCAAATAAAATTACAATATTGCAAAAAAACTAATGTTGAAACCCTTTGCTCTAATAGGTTCAACCCCCTCACCACACTCAAGAAGAAAAGAAATAGATTACAATTGAAATCACGCACCAACCCGTAGAAAATTTTCTTACCGAAGTTGACGACTCATCGATTAGATCTTTTCTTTCTTCTATCTTGTATGGAGAAGAACCCTAAGAGTAAAGCACGGACTTTCTCTTAGATTTTTTTGTGGACGAGCACCTCAAATCTCCACATTTGTGCATGCTTTGTGCCTCCAACCTCCTCCTATATTTATAGGATGAGAAATCCTATTTTAGGTCATAATATGATTTTCTAAATAGGAAACCCTAAAATAAAAATTCTATTACACCTAAAATAGTCCAACACCAATTATGGACGTCCAAATATGGTCATATTAAATATTTGATAATAATTTCAAATTTAATTAAATCTTACATTTACTTTAGATTTCTAAACTATATCAAATCAAATCTTTGACCATATTCGGGCTCCAAAGTTTACCAAATCCAGACTAGACCCCAATATCTCCTCCTCCAGTCTGATGAGAGGGTGTTGACCCCATGACTTCTCAACTGGACTCCATGTCTGCCATCTCGCGACAGAAATTCTACTCCCCCATGCCATCGAATTTCGATCCCCAAGCTACCTTGCATCTTCTATCGTTTCTAGCTCCCCGACTGTCACGTCGACGCTAGCTGCCATGTGTAGCACCTCTTGTACCACTGGGATCCTTCCTATATCGATGACAAGACCAAAACTAAAGTCCTTGATGATCAGCCTCATCGTGAGTCTTACTTGCCTGTCTCTGACTTCCGTCTTCCATCGAAACGTCTTAACATTCCGATGAGCTTCTTCACCCTTGGCCGGCTAAACCAAGCGGATGGTGCAATTCTTCCGAGATTCGAACTCCTGAATCTGCCCACCATCGTGTCCGAACCTGAAGCTCCCCCATACACATGCGTCATCGAACAGAATATCACGCATTGTGCATGTCGTCGATGATCCACAGCTCCCCCTGGACTGTTTAAATAATGATGTTTCTTCCTCAGATTGAGTTTACTGTAAACCTTGATCTCCTTCCTGGCTTCAAACTGCTGAAACTGATGTCGCTCCGTGAGGTTTTGGCAAACCACCAATGGACCAAACTGGATTTGTGGAACAACCCCCACCTGGAGACCGATGAGCTGTCATGGGACCAATAGACTAACCCTCAATCTTTGACTCATCACCATTCGTCGCTTTGTCTCGACGAACCGAATCCTCCGTAATCCTCAAAATATCTTGAAGCCCTTCCAAGACAAGTTTTCGATGATCCGCCTCTTGTCGAATACCCCTCGAGCCTCCATCCAGTGTCTGTGGCATGTCTGTACACCTTAGCGGCATTAGCCTGTACATGTCACATATAAATTTCCTCGAGCCAGCTGTTTAGAACCATTTGTAAGCATCTAATCTTTGTCACTGCGACATCTATCATCGGCTAGCCTTCCCACCGAAATCAAGTTGTAGGACAAACTCGATACATGTCGCACACTCTTGAGAATGAGATTCTCACCAAGCTCCGTTATCAAGTGCACATTACTGATGCATATAACTGCAGCTATCCCCTTGTTGTCCATCTTCACACGTCTAAATCTGTGTGATACGACGCCCCTCCTATATGTAGTGGCGTGATACGATGCCCCCATGTCCATAACCCAATCGCCATTATGACACGTGCCACAAGGTTCCTCTGTGTCGGTTGCTGCGATGATGAGATCTCCCATAGCCGTGAGATCCTCCTGATCGTCCTTGCCGTTGGCCTTCTCAGCTTTGAGCTTCATGCAGTTCTTCTTGATATGACCCCTTTCGCCACAGTAATAACAACCCTCCTTGTGGTCCACAGTTGCAAGATCCCGAGAACTCTCCCATGTTCTCGCGTGTGACTTGGGTCTTCCCTTCCTGTAGGAAACCACCAAAGCTAGCGGACTCCTATGACGATTCCACTTGCTTACTCCAGACCTACTCGTTCAACAAGCTGCTTCTGACTGCCTCCATCGTAACAACTCCATCCGAAGCGGAGTTGCTCGCCGACACTACCAACGTCTCCCAACTTTCGGCAGAGAACTCAAAAGTAGAAGGGCCTGAAGCTCATCCTCATCCTCAATCTCCATCTTCATCGCAGACAGCTGATTGATGATGTCCTGAACCCCGTTCAGATATTGTGCCACCGGTGCACCCTCCGTGTATTTCAAGTTGACGAGTTGGCGAATAAGAAATACCTTGTTGCTAGCTGTCTTTCTTTCGTACAACGAATGCAAATTCTCCTACAATGCTTTTGTAGATCTCTCCATGGACAAGTGGTAAAATACCGAGTCGTCCAGCCATATGCGAATTAATCCAACAGCCTTCCGATCCAGTCGTTTCTAGTCATCAGAATATTTGTCCGTCGGCTTGGCGTTGTCGCCCTCCATCGGACCATGCAAGTCCTTGCACCAGAGTAGATCCTCCATCATTGGCTCCCAACGAGTGTTCATCTGCTCCGTAGTCATAGTTACACCTTCTCTCTCGAGAAGAACTTGGTTCTGATACCACTTGTTGGGAACGCGGTGTGACTCGAACCAGAGTTGGCCCATGAGTTGCGATATTGAACTGGGCTCATATGCCTTAAAAAAAAATCTCATGTAAGGCCTGAACCAATCCTAATTATCTACACCTCATAATTCCACCTCTTATTCGATGTGGGACTAAATTAACAACTCCATTGTCATCCTCCTTTGAGCGCTCAACCAAAAACAAGATACAATCCGACAACAATATGTTGATCTTGCCAAAGGAATCATCTAAAATACAAGTTTTGTTGTTGGTCAAGGTGTGTATTGGACCAGGCCGAGCCGGCCCGCGGCCCGAGTCAACCGGGTTTGACCTGGCTTGGTCCGGGCCGGGCTCAACCCGAGAGGAGAGGTTGGCCTGGCCTGGCCGGTCCGGCCCGATCGAAAAAAATTCTGACCCAACACGGGTCCATGACCCGGTCAGGGTAGGACCGGGCCGGCCTATTATTATTTTTTGGTTTATTTATATATTTTTTATATATAATCTATATGATATAAGTTATATGTTAATAAATTCAAGTTAAATTTATAGGATTTTAATTAATAAGTTATTTTTGTATAATTTAAAATTTATAAGTTATTTGTTAAGTATAGTTTGAAATTTATAAGTTATATGTTTAGTCGAAATTTACAAATTTATTTGTTAGAAAATTTATTTAATTTCTTTGTATCAATATTTATATAACTTTAAGTATAAAATAAAATCTAAATATTTATAAGTTGAATAACTTTAAAAAAAAATTGAATAACTTATATAATAAGTATAAATCTATTTTTTGAATTTAAATATAAATTTATAACTTAAAATTTAAAGAAGTTATTTATATAGACATAAATAAGTTAAATGTAAACAACTAACAACATTAAGTAAGAAAAAGCTGAATTTCTTTTATTAATGGCAATAAAATTATAAATGTATTATAACATTATGTAACAAAAAAAATAGAAACTTGTAAATAATATTTTATTTGCATAAAGCTTGTAAAAAATGTACAAGTCTTTTAAAAATAGTTCGTCGTCCAACGTCCATCTTTCGTTGAAGTTTATCGCTCTGCTCTTCCTTCAGTAGCGTCATCTATAGTAAGAGATTGAAGGTCCAGCTCTGCGATATCGACACTTTCATCTCTTGAATCTTGAGTTCTTTGTAAAGCACGGGTCTAATCATGAACGCAGACAGAAGCTTCCAAAATATCTGGCAGCAACTAGGGCCGGCCCAGGTGGTTGGGTTGCCCTAGTCGGGGCTAAATTTGGTTGCCCCTTGTGTCGTAGAGTTTGGATTCCGAGTTTCTCTCCTTGAGAGAGTCGAGGCATTCCCAGAGGAACACTACTAAAAATTATGGGATTAGCGACGTTTTTAGCGATGTTAAAGTAAAACATCGCTAATATTAAAGATATCAGCGACTCCAAAGAATAACGTCGCTATAAGTCGCTGTTTGGCGACATATAGTGACGTTTAGCGACTGCAATTCAGTTGTTTAAAAGAATGGTCGCTATAAGTTTATTTAAGGTCGCTAAACGTCGCTGAGTTATATAATTAGCGACGTTTAGCGACGTATTTAGCGACGTTAATCTTTTAAATATTTAGCGACGTACATATTTCTATTAACGACGTCATAAGTTAGTATCGCTAAACGTCGCTAATTTATTTTATTTAGGGTTGACGAATTCCTCTTCCCCCCATTTCCTTCGATCTCTCCCAAAATTTTAAACCCACCCTCCGTCGTGTCCGGCTCCCCTCCTCTCCCCGGCGTCCCCTCCTCCCTCCCGGCGCCCCACCTCGGCTACCCCCCTCCGGCCGACGTCACCTCCTCCCTCCGGCGTCCCCTCCTTCCTCCGGCTCCCCTCCTCCCTTCGGCGTTCTCCTCTCTCCAGCTCCCCTCCTCCTCACTCGGTGAGCTCCTCTCTCTGTCTCCTTTCTCCGTCTCTCTCTCTAATACGACACGACATGGCACCGACAAACCCTAACTCGAACACACACACACGCATGCGAACACAATAACAAATGCAGACACTAGCCTTAATACTGACACGGACACACACATACATAGACAAGACATGACATAGACATGATATGGGATACGACACAAACACATACACTGATATGACACGAAATATGACACAAACCCTAATCCTATCTCTCTTCTAGTTAGCTGTCTGAGTTTAGACGCAACCTTGCGTATCTGCATCGTATATAATACAATGCAGATCTCGACTCAAGAAGAGTCATATACACGGAAACGGGAATAACTCTTCAAAGTTGAGACACGATACAATATTGGCTTCTTCTAGAACTCGTATCCAACTTGGGCTGATGCTTCTTGCTACACGAGCTGTTGCATTAGCTACTGTAGACTGCTAAACCTGCTGTTGAAGGCTCTGCAGTGCACTGACTCTGCTGCTACTTGCTGAGTTTACTTGCTGTTGTGCATTATTCCTGCTGTGCACTGCACAGTATTGCTGCACACTGATTCCTCAGTGCTGCACTGTGCAGTACAGCTAGCTGCTGCTATAAACTGCTGTATGCTTCTTCTTGTACTGTGATAGCACAGAGCTGTACACTGCTCATTTGTGCTCCACCTTGCTGTGCTAGCACAGAGCTGGCACACTACTCTTCCTTCAGTTGATCACTACCAAATGATGCACACTAAAAACTGTGAACTGCTCTCTCTAGTGACCCGAGCTCACTCAATCACTCAAACAACCATATGCACACACACATACATAGGCCATTGTGTATCAAGTTAGAGTAGTTCTTACGTTCCCCTAGAGAATTATACTGTATTACTATCTGCGTCATCGTTCGTGGATGTACAACCGTCATCCTGATAACATGTGCGATGTATGGGATGAATTTATTAAGAGTGTACAACAGTTCATGTAGTTCGCCAAGGCATTCCCTTAGTACATGGATGGTACCAAAATTAAGTGTCCGTGTGTGAGATATCGCAACTTGAAATATCATTCAGAAGTAAAAGTCACATATCATTTGTACTCAAAGGACTTCATGCCGAATTACTATTAGTGGACCGCGCACGAAGAACTTGTGTCTCTAGCGTCAGAGTCGGAGCCTTATGTGGAACCGTATATGGATGTCCACGACCATGCTGCTTACGACGACGGGTGGGTGAACATGGTTTTTGATGCGGCGGGGCCTAGTTTCAATCCGGACAATCATGATGCAGCTGAGGAGGCACCGAATGTCGATATTACAAAGTTTATGGAGTTGCTGGAGAATGCAAGGACTCCATTATATCCTGGTTGTGAGGATCATTCACCGTTGGAGGTGGTTACAAGATTATTGAGCATCAAGTCCGATTTTAACATGTCGCAAGAATGCTATAACCGACTGATGGATTTGATTATAGAGATCTTGCCTGAGGGTGCAAAGTTGCCTAAAGACTTCTACCGATCTAAGAGGATGGTGAGATCGCTCTAGATGGGATACGAGAAAATCGATGCATGTCACAACGGGTGCATGTTGTACTACAAAGACGATAAGAATGAATATGCGTGCAGATTCTGTGGTGCTGATCGCTACAAGGCCACTGGTAGAGGAAAGTCTGTCGGTACAAGGAATCCTACCAATTTGATGCACTATTTGCCTTTGACGCCGCGGTTGCAGAGGTTGTTTATGGTTAAGGAGACTGTAGAAAGCATGAGTTGGCACAGGTGAAAACAGATCAAAGGAGTATTGGATCATCCATCCGATTGAGAAGCATGAAAGCACTTTGATCGAGAGTATCCAGATTTTGCTTCGGATCCGCATAATGTCAGATTGGGGCTCTCCTCTGAAGGTTTTACCCCCATTCAGACTTTCGGGCTCCCAGTATTCATGTTGGCCTGTGATCGTCACTCCGTACAATCTACCGCCTTGGATGTTCATGAAGACTCCGTATATGTTCCTAACCGTTATTATCCCGGGTCCGAACAATCCAAAGAGGAACATCGATGTGTATTTATAGCCTTTGATAGATGAGTTGAATCAGCTGTGGAAAGTAGGTGCCAACACGTACGATATTTCTAGAAAGCAGAATTTTCAGATGAGGGCAGCACTTATGTGGACCCATCAACGACTTTTTGGCCTATAGAATGTTATTGGGATGGAGCACTCATGGTCGTCTCTCATGCCCGTATTGCATGGACCATATTAAGGCTTTCCGTTTGAAACACGGAGGCAAACCGTGCTTCTTCGATTGTCATCGATAATTTCTGCCGAAGGATCATCCGTACCGGAGGAACATGAATGCTTTTCGTGCGGGCGTTATGGAGAAGGCCAATCCACCGAGAAGGTTTTCCGGATACACGATATGGAAAGAGGTAAAAGATTTACCAAGTGCTATCGAAGAGCCTTCTAAGGGGTACAAGTGTGACGGATTTGGTCGCACCCATAACTGGACAAAGAGGAGTATATTCTGGGATCTGCCATATTAGAGCACCAATCTGATCAGACATAACCTTGATGTCATGCATATCGAGAAGAATATGTTTGATAATATAATTAATACTATAATGGAGGTAAAAGAAAAGATTAAAGACAATCTGAAGGCCAGGTTGGACTTAGAAAAAATATGTAGACGTCCTGTGTTGCATTTGATAGAGGAGGGGAATGGAAAGTTAAAGCAGCCTAAGTCAGTTTTCTCACTGGAGAAAGAGAATAAATGGAGACTTTGTAGGTGGATTCAGGGTCTAAAGTTTCCAGACGGGTACGTGTCGAACTTGAGAAGATGCGTCGACCTCAAGGAGAACAAACTGGCGGGTATAAAGAGCTACGATTGTCACGTATTCATGGAAAGGTTAATTCCGATTGCATTTTGAGAATTCTTACCGCAGGTCATTTAGGATCCATTGATAGAGCTCAACATATTCTCCAGAGATCTTTGTTCTACTAAGTTGCTCGTCGATCGTCTAGAAAAGCAAGAGAAGGACATTGTGGTAACACTATGTAAGCTCAAGAAGGTATTTTCTCTTGGATTCTTCGACTCTATGGGGCATTTGCCAATTTATGTTTCCTATGAGGCACGTGTTAGTGGTCTTGTCATTTATCTGTGGATGTACCCCTTCAAGAGGCATCTGAATCACCTAAAGAGAAAGGTAAAAAACAAGGCACGAGTTGAGGGCTCTATTTGTGAAGCTTATGTTCTCGAGGAGATTATAAACTTTTGCTCGACGTATTTCAAATCTCATGTTGCTACTAATAGAACGAGAGCTCTGAGAAACGATGACGGATATCAGGAATCTAATGATGCAATCTCAAAGTATTTAATGCGTCCGAAAAGCCTTCGGGGAAAATGAAGAAGAGATATTTGAATGACGACGAGCTAAGGGCTGCTCAGTTGTATATGTTACTCAATTGCGACATGGATAAAGTAGAGAAGCTAGAGGGGTAAGTAATTAATACGTACACGTTTACATCATCTCAATGTAATAGTATAAGCTACTATTATGCTACTAATCAGCAGTTGCTTCGTTGTTTTTCAGCACATATAATGATGAGTTGAGGTCGGTTAGACCCTACATAACAGACGAAGAAGTAGAATAAGAAATGAGATACCATTTTTCTTCTTGGTTGAGCGCATATGTAAGGAGCTTAGTAATTACTTTTTCTTTCTGCACTTGCACAATAAATAACTTACTATCACTACTTTGGTATTCAGGTCGATCGTCTAATAACACCCGAGACTGAATCTATTAGAACTCTAGCCAAGGGACCAATTACTGCCGTTAAAATATGGCCAAGTTTCTGTGTGAATGAGTTTAGGTTCAAGTCAATAAATGCTCATATCAGAGATAGCTTTCTGGATCTTGATTCCACGAAAAACAGTTGTTTGTGTATCAAATCTTCGAACTACAAAGACGTCAATCCAGGCAATGATTTCTTTGGCATCTTACGAGAGATTGTGGAGTTGACATATAATTATGGCATAGAACTTGCTAATATCGTGCTATTCAAGTGTGAATGGTTCGATCCGATTCAAGATCAAGGTTGGAAAATTGACAAGCATGGCCTTGTGGATATAAACTACAAGCGTAGATATCAAGGCTATGAACCATTTGTCCTAGCAAGTCAGGCTTAGCTCGTGTACTTCACAACTTATCCTAGACGGAGGACAGTGAGGTCGGATTGGTGGGCAGTATGCAAGACTAAAGCTAGAAATACCATTGATATTGATGAAATAGCTTATCAGGAGGATGGGCTACCTCTTGTAACAAATATTATAGATGTGGACTCAACGGAAGTTACTCATTACACGAGTAATAATGTAGAAGATATAGAATTATCCAAAGAGGAAGACAAAACGAAGTCGAAGACGAAGTAGATGAAAGTGAAGACGAGGAGGAAGAGAAAGAGGAGGACGAGGAAGGCGAACAAGATGAATTTTCTGAAGATGATTGAAAATAAAATATTTTGCCTGTAGAATGTACTATATTTTGACTACATAATGTACTATTTTGACGAAGATATGTATTATATTTTGACTGTAGAATGTACTATCCATTTATGTATTTCTTTATTCATCATATGTTGTTATCAGGTATGACAGGACGACACGGAGAGTTCGACAGGTCCCGAGGTAGACAAAGTGCTCCTCCGGTACTGCCTACTGTTGGTTCTGGATCCTCGTCGCCTAGTACTATAGTATATCGATCAGTCACATCACCGACTGCGACGACGTTACGTGGCATCACTCCTGGGACAAGTAGTTCCAGGCCTGATAGTACTCCCTCGTCCAACGTTCCTCCTGCTGACGGAACCATGGAGACAGATGAGCATATGGAAGAGGTCGTGCCGACATTGTCCCAGCATCAGCTAGATCCTCCATGCGTACCTCTGGAGGAGACGAGGACAGAGATTTGGGCCGACGGTACAAAGTAAGTCAATTAGATGGTTTAGCATCATATATATCGTGTATTTCTTTGTTCATCATATATTGACTTTTTCGATCAAAATAATTATCTCTGTATAGATATCGTCCATCGTCGGTTCAGAGACGCCTGGGCCTCTTTCTGAGGAACAACTATGGTGGCCCTTGGATCAACTACTCTGAAGCTCCAAAGGAGAGGAAGGCGTTCTGGTTTGCGCACTTCAAGGTAAAAGTTTATTATATAAATTCTCTAATTTATGCATATTATATAACTTACTAAATTATTTATTGTGGCAAACGTATTTTTATCCTCCGCACCGGGCCGAGTTGATCGAGCGGATGTTTCCTGCCTTGCCACCAAGCTTATCCGTGATGCTCTGGATGACCAGAAGGCTCGTGATCGCGTTGGAAAACCGATCCAAGGTTGGATCACGCCTGAGCAGTGGACTGTGATGAGGGCTAGATTCGACGATCCGAGGTACAAGGAAAGCTCTGAGAAGCCCAAGGCGGCAAGGCAGAATGCTGCAAAGTAGTGTGGTGGCTCGATTCCGATGACGGAATATTTTTGTCGTCTGGTATATTTTTTATTTCAGATATATTATTTTAATGTAAGTACGATAAAATGTTAGTAGGAAAAAATATTTAATTTTAGTACTAAATAATATATTTTTAACATGTACAGAGGGGTGAGGATGCAAACATGGTGACTGTCTTCCTGGCCACCCATCAAAAGGACGAAAATCTCATTAATGAGAGGGCCTCGCAGACCTATGTAAGTATTACTTTACTTTGTGTTAATTTTAATATAACTTAGGCAATTATCGAGTATCCAAAATTTTCTAGGCCGAGTATCTTAGGCTGCGTGAGCGGGCGACTACTAGTACACCTACAGATGGAGAGGCTGGTACTTTCTCGCAGCCCTCTCCAGCTCTGTCGGCGGACGAGCTGTAGGTGACCGCCGCTGGTGGTCTCCAGAGGGGTACGTACTACGGTACGGGATCCTATGGTGCCCTTGTTACGACGCAGTCATCTAGGGCCTCCCCGATAAGTGTGCATTCCCCACAGCTCTCGTAGTCGTCGGCCCAAGTCCAGGAGGCCGTTGACCATCAGATTGCGTCTTTCCGTGACGAGTTGCTGTGAATGACGGAGGAGTAGCCCCGGTCCCAGCCACAGACGGACGATGCGACGCTCATCGCACGATTTGATATGCTCGAGCGCAGCATCATGGAGCTCCAGGATTTGACAGCTTATCTTAGAGCCTTGATAGAGTGCAGCATGATGGAGCTGCAGTCATCACAGCTATCCATGGGCGAGAGGCTGACGATGATACATGATTCAATGGTTCATAGCAGTACGAGGCTGTTATCTACCATGGATTCATACAACCAGTGACTCGTAGAGTTAGAGCGGATACGTCCTCCTGGTGCGCCTACATTGACACAGACTCCACCGACGTTACTGCCTTCTCCATCGACATTAGTATCGATTTCACGGGAGCAGTATGATCTGTTCTTATCCTTCATGTGCGCCCGATGGTCATCCTGTTGCAGATTCACAGTAGTCCTAGTTAGGACCGTTTTATTATTGATTGTTTGTGTTTTAGACATTATTTCTTGTATTATTTAGTACGAGGCTTTTAATTTGCTATATTCTTTGTATTCTTTAGGACGAGACTCAGTTGTATGGATATATGTTGTATTCTTTACGACGATATTTTCTCCTGATTCGGTTTGTAATTTCAATGTTTTGTTTTCTTCAAATTTTATTATATTATTCATATTAAATATATGTTAATTTATCGGTGTTGAGTGTTCAACCCAAGGCGAACCCAGTAAATTCAACGGAGGGTTACTCCGGGTCTATTTGTACAAATTATGAATTAATAAACTGTAGGAAGAATAGTTTGGAAACAATTCAGTATTTTTTTATTGTATCTTTAGCGACGTTTAGCGACATTCAGTCACGTCGCTAAAAACGTCGCTAAAAATGTCGCTAATTACGTCGCTATAAACGTCGCTAAACAAAGTCGCTGTCCGTCGTAAATTGCTGACATAGCAGTATTGCTAGGTCATAGTAACGTCGCTATAAACGTCGCTACCTACGTCGCTAATTTGTGACATATAGCGACAAATATACACGTCGCTAATTTAGAAACATTGCGTCGCTAAACGTCGCTAATCTAGCTATGCATTTACGTCGCTAGAAAACGTCGGCATAACGACGTTTGGCGATATTTTTTTCTATCAGCGACTAGTTTAAAGGAGACTTAAGTAAATAGTCGCTAATTACGTCGCTAAAATTATTTAGCGACATTTTTTGATTATTTAGCGACGTTTCTATACGTCGCTAATTTGACTTATTCTGGTAGTGAAAACTCAAATTATGGACATGGTGGATTGCTAGTCAACTGATAGAGGATGAGTTATGGTGGACCGCGGAGACTTTATTGACGGAGATGTGAGAACTTAGGGATCGGGAGGTTGCCCTAACCGGGAGGTTGCCTAAGCCAAATGGCTTGTCCGGCTTACCCTAGGGCCGGCCCTGGCAGCAACTGGCTCATCTTCTTGCTTAGCATCATTGAACCTGCACTAAAATAAAATTACGATGCTACCGTGTGTAACGACCGGTTCCGATCAAACGGACAGCCGATTCAAACGACACAAGTGCAACGATCTGACCCACTTTGCTCAGCAAGAAGACTCGTTTGAGGCAAATGATTTTCAGACTTGGCCCTTCAGGAGTTCGAACTTAGACTTTCAAAGGCTCACTCGGAGTATCCCTCTACCGAGGCGAATCATCACTAAGATGGGTGGCTACGATGAACTTGTCTTTGCTTAGCTAGCATACTTAAAATATGGATGATACATACTAGTCGCTAGGTGAATCACCCCCTGCATGCTAATAAAGAATACAACGCACCTAGCTAAGGGAATAATTCTAACTTGTATTGCTTGTGTTAGAACATGAAAATAAAACTTTGCTTATGAATGGACCCTCGCATGCTACCTTTGCCTTGTGCAAGTAGACCCCGCTATGCCGCGAGTATATATATATATATATATATATATATATATATATATATATATATATACTTTTCCTAATGCACTATTCACTTGTTTATACTGCACGCCTTAATAACTATGTCGCTTGATACGTCCCTGTACGGTTGCACTCCTCGAACTACACCTTAGACTCGTGCCAATGTAATGCTTATATTCAATATAAATGAACACTTGCCTGGTTACTTTGTAGTTTGTACTAGTTGCCACGTTTTAATGCTTGTCATATAATGTATGCCACAATCAAGTAACACTATTTGTATCGTGCATGTATCTAGTTAGCCAAAAGACTATCAAATAGTCCTTCTGTGCAATATGAACCTGCAAGTATCCGAGACCGTTAGGTCGCCAAGGCAATCCCCGAACCAGGAGAATGCATCTAGTCAAGTTAAACACTGAACGAGAATCATGTCAAGTAAAGCAAGAATCACAGCTCGTGGAGCAATACTCGTTCAGAAAAAGAATCAAGAATTATCATGTCATATTGTGAATCTGGAATGATCCAAGACTTGCATGTCGCGGATAACTTGTGCACAAGGTATTAAATGGGTTCCTGCGGACAGTCTCCAGGGCACTAGGGCCGATCCGATCCGGACAAAATATATTTTATTAGTCTTCATGATTGGACGGGATGACCTGTAGCGCCTCGTGTTCTTTCATTGTACGTCATTCCCGCTCAAAGACTAAGTAGTCTCGTATTCGGGCAGGATGGCATGCAGCGCATCATGTTCTTTCATTGCATGTCATTCCTGCTCAAGACTACAACCCGTCCTTTATGGCTATGCCAACGACTCATGTTCATATAGATAAGTCATTCTCGCTTAGCGGCAATCTGCGTGCGAGTCATTGCATCGCATCCAGTAGGCTGAAACACCTGAACGATATGAGTATGAGATCACTTGTGTAGAATTAAAATACTTGAACATCTTCTGCAAAATGCCTTATAATCTGTGTAACTCATGCTCCTAAAATAGAACCTCGCTCACGATACTTGTGTTTGCTTATTCAATTGCCCCTGGATTATATATATATATATATATATATATATATATATATATATATATATATATGCTTGGGCTTGGTTTAACTTAGTTTTTCTTGGACATGGAAGGACGAATGGTAAGTTGGCAAGTCTTACCGTATTTCTTTATATCGCACGGCGTACTGCCACACGAGTTAGGCTATTCATTATGCCATAAAACTAATCCTAAGAAAAGACTAGAAATATAACTTAATAGATGGTGCACAGAAGCTATATAACATGTTTGAATTTGTCGAGCGGGCGAGAAACCTTCCCACCAGTGCATTCATGTACTGATAACCCACAATATTACTTACAGGGTGCGGAAGAACCTCGTTCGATGCGGAAACTCCCTTCGTGCGTGCTAAGGCATGGAGTTCGCTCTGGAGCCTTGGAAAGTTACGTCCAGAACCGAAGTACTTATACAAGACATAATGTTAGAATATCGTCTATGTATCATTGCACAAATGTAGCCACTTGGCACGCCTTTACTATTCACAGAGAGAGAGGCTTGAGCGAGTTGTAATCTCGCTCTAGCGCCGATTGTAACACTTGTTCAATATCAATAAAGAGCTTGTTTTACTTCTATACTTGTATTATTCGATGCTTTCGCTATTGATGACTCTGTGAACTTGTTAGCAATCGCCTGTTTATTTCTTATTCTGCTGCACTCGGACTATCTGTTCGACTCTGTGGCTTAGACATTTTACCTCATGTTCGGGTCATGTCCTTGTACGGACGTGACTTACGCTCGTGCGGCATCACGTCCAGATGAGAAAGATCATCCCGCGGGAGCTCTGGCGCGGTGATTCGCGCCTAACGGGGACGACCGATTACTTGCGGGAGATCGGGGTGTGACACCGTAGACACCAGGACCATTAGAATATCGTGTGATATAGAAGAAAGTACAAGATATGTTTTTTCGCGTCTCTTCCACCATTCTAAAATTGAATAATAAGATAAAGAGTCATCTTCATCTTCTTCATAAGAATTTAGATATAAGGAAAATTATTGCATAGGTTAGGAAAATTATTTTTGTTTCTTCCTTTGCAGTACACCTTTAGCATATGATAATTTAGATATAAAACCAGAGCTACTACCTTGAACGATTGTACCGGGTCAGATGGATACAACTCTTTTTTAAAACATCCTTAATTTCTACTTTTAAACTACCTACTTCAACTCTCATATTATTTTCAAAATCGTCTAATAAAGTATATACACCATCTAATTTAATCTTAGAATCAAAAATCGAAGCCAAATAATATAGAAGAGTTATATCACCCCAATATTTTTAAATTTGGCTT
The DNA here is from genome assembly GCA_036927795.1 of Iris macrosiphon. NCBI lineage: Eukaryota > Viridiplantae > Streptophyta > Magnoliopsida > Asparagales > Iridaceae > Iris > Iris macrosiphon. Next base: position 143,677,605 of record JAYESA010000009.1, on the reverse strand, counting down.
CAATTTTGGCAATAACATAATCAAAACCAGAAATATTTCTATATTTATAAAATAAATGAGACATGTTAAGAATTTCTGTTAAAGCTAAATGAGATGTTGAATAATAAACTCCAGATAGAATACATGTAGCATTATAAAATAATTCAAAATTTTCAAAAATAGAAGTAGAAATTAACCAATCATTCTTAGTTACTTGATAATCAAAACTAGGATTAGCATTACAATAATGTGTAATAATATCTTTAAACTTAATGGAAGATTACAACATTAAATAAGTAGAATTCAATCTATATTGTGTACATAAAATTTTAAAAGCTTGTTGTCTACTTGCAGAAGAGTTCAAACTATGTAAACCTGATCTAAGATTTTATAAATTTAGTTGAAAGAATTCAAGAAATTCTTGTACAATCAAATTAATAATATGACAAGCACATCTAACATGAAAAAGTCTATCTTCTAACATAGGCGTAAATTGTGTTTTCAAAACACTAGTAGAAGAAGTGTTGTTACTTGCATTATCAAAAGAAATCAAAAATATTTTATTGTGAATATTATATTCACGCACATATTGCATTATAGCGCCACCAATTACAGCGCCGGTATCTGAAAATTCTAAAGGCCTTAGATAAATGATGCATTTTTGGAACATCCATCTTGGATCTATATAATGTGTCATGATACAAATATAAGCATAATTTTGCTTAGTAGTCCATATATCCGAAGTTAAAGCAAATTTACTAACATGCATAAAACTTTCTTTCAAAGCAGCCTTATCTTTTTGAAAAAATTCAGAGCCTCTGCTCTGGCAGTAGATCTAGAAACTTTAGTAAAATAAGGATTAAGGGCATTACTTGAATATGTATAATAGAAATCACTCTCACCAAATATAAATGGTTGTTCCTCACAAATCATAAATCTTGCTAACTCAGTCTTGTTACGAGCATCAGAATAAGTAAAGTTACCTAAAGAAGATCCTTGACTACCGGTACTTAGCTGTGTTGGTGTAGCATGGAGTGTGTCTTTGCCATAGCAACTTTCGTAGTATCTTTTTAAAGTGTATGTGCCATCATTTTTTTTATTTGTAAATCTGCTTATATTTCTTACATTCCGCAGCCTTAGGTATTGATTTTTGATCTAAAACCGGTGCGCCCTCACTATCAGTGACAAATATTTTTGTAAAATATTTCCATAAAAAAAATATTTTCCTATTGGCAACATTTGTAGCTGTTGCCACACTCCTAACTTCAGGATGTGATATTTGTGTCGGTGATGCAGAATCAAGAATATGATTATTTTCAAACATATTATTATAATAGTCATAATTTTTAAAAGGTTGGTTTGAACATTGTCCGTCCATATTTAACAAAATAATTTTTCAAAAAAATTTAGAACAAAATTAATTACTTCTCTACCAAAAGAGAGAGAGAGAGCGCGCGCGCGCAAAAAAAAATCTCAAATCAGAAAAAAAAAAACTATTCTGTAATATTAAAGTTACTTGTAACGTTTGCTAGAAGCCTCCAAAAAAAATCGCAAGAAAATGTGTTGAGAGGGAAGAAGTTGGATTCTAGTAATTACTTTGCTTCTAAACTTTGTAATTGCCTTGCTACTAAACTTTGTAAGAGAGAAAAAAAAATTGTAGAAGGAAAAAAATTGTGTTGTATTTATTTTTCATGAATTATAGACTATTTATAGAACTTTTTTGGGGCCAAATGACCCCGAATACCAAAAAAAAAAGTTCTTACGATGGGTATTTTGGTCATTTTTATCAAAATGATCAAAATACCTCTAAAACGAACAAAAAAGTGCCATTAAAACGGAAATATTTTGGTCAAAATACCCTCAACGACTATTTTAAAAAATAAAAATAAAACGAACCGGACCGAACCTGAACCGGACTGGTCCGGACTGGTCCGACCGGACCGTCCGAATTTGGTTCGGCCCGAACGAATGATTGATCGGGCCGGACCGAACCGGACTTGCGGGTCGGATCCTCCGACCCAACTCGAATTCGTAGGAGGAGTGGGCCGCAGCGGGCCAATCCGTTGACCAGATTAGGACCAGTCCGGACCGAATTTGACCGAACTGAACATGTGGCGGATTTCGGACCGGTCTGTACTTTTACACACCATGAGTTGTTGCCCATGTCATTTTTCTTCTTTCAAAGTAAAAAATGTGTGTACCAAATTTTTCTTTTTTTTCTTTTTTAGCATTTTCTTTTAGCATCCGTTCCACGTGTGGTACTGAATGGTAGGTCGATGTGTACCTATGCGCGTCCGTTCGCTCCATTGGTCACCCTCACAATAATGTATACCTACTCCTTATGGATTTATTTTGTTTTATTTTATTATTATCGTTTCATTGTCTAATATATTAGATCATGTTTGATAAATCTTAAGTGTGAAATTGTTTAGATTTATACTTTCAATGATTGATTTTATGTAAAATTTTATTTATTTTTTTGTCATCTAGTAGAAGACAAATGTGTTTGGTTGAAAAAGAAAAGTAAAAGTGAAAAGTAAAAGATTAGACAAATGTGTTTGATTGAGATAGAAAAATAAAAGAGTATATTATAATAGCAATAAATTAGAATTAATTTACATAATAATTTAATAAATTAAGTAATTAGTTTGATAAATTAAAATACTTAATTACTAAGTAATTAAGAATATAAAATTTATAAACTAAAAATTAATTATAACTAATTAAGAATATTATTTTATAAATTAAAAAGGTAATAAATTAATAGCTAACTAATTAAAAAATAAAATTAATTCAAACCGGCCATTAGGGAAGTTGTCATTTACTTTAAGAAAATCTTGTAACGTGAAGCGGGATATAAGTTCAACTAATCCAATTTTATAATTAAAATTTGTAGAAGATTTATCTAAATTAAGTTTTTTATATTAATTAATCAGAAAATGGTGGAATGAAACTTGTTATTGGATTTGAAATTAACTTTAAAAACTTATCCGGAAGAGTACGATTTACTCGCAAATCTTTGAGAAAATTACAAACTTCGAAGAAAAGGTCTAACATGTGCTTGAACTTCTAATATTATGGAGATTTTTATTTTTATTTTTATTTATAGGTTAATCTACTTCTAGTTCATCCAAAATTATGGTAGTCCATTCCAGCTGCAGTTTCTGGATCCGTCCCTGATTATAGTGACGTATGTCCAAACACTTACCTGACGAATTTGTTCCTTTGAGAGACATCCAACACACCACATACTTAGTGTCGGGGTCCATCTTACCCATCTTAAGATATTATAGGATGACCCCCATAGAGAATGCTAAGCCTAGGCGACAAGTAGATGATTTGTTATAGAAGGATTTTATTCTTGAAAGTATTTAGTCCCTATTCTGTTCCTGCGCTACTAACTAGCAAGAAAGATGGAAGTTGGAGGATGTTCGTAGATAGCCACACTATCAACCAGATAACAGTCAAGTGTAGTATACTACTTAAATAAAAGTTATCCACTCGTTGTTGGGACGATGAACATTACATTCCCAAGCACCCAAAAGAACAAGAAAAATAAAAAGAAAATTGTTTTGAAACTAGAAAGAGAGGCCTGCCTTTTGTGGGGTTTTATCACCTCTCTAAAGGCTCAAATAGGTGCCATGCAATCCACAATAGGTTCAACAGAAATAGAGACAAGAGAAGAATATTCAACATAAAGATGTGAACTTGCAATGTCATAGATAAATTATAATGAAACATCAAAAGAAGAGCTAGTGATAACAATGAAGCATAATCTTAACCAATGCAAAAATGTAGCCAAACTGAAAGGTTGATCCAAAAAAATTAATAAAATCAACTAAACATAGAAGTTAAGGCATCCAAGTCATAAGTTGGAAAAATTCAATGAGACGAAGAAAGGTATTATAGATAAAAGTCATAATCTTATGTGACTTTTTGCACATCAATCATGTAATATAAGCTCTGTTGTCAGCTGCTGCTCTCTTTTAGCATAAATCAAATTTCCTTTATTTCTTTTGTCCCACGTCGGTTGGGTGCTTAAGTTATATTAGGCTCTGGCAATACAAAAAAAATTCAAAACAGTCTAAATTTTTACCATTGATAACTACAAGTTTATCATTTTCAAAAATTACTTATCTGGTTGCTGCTCACTTCCAATTGATTTTTTTTATAATCAGGACTATCAAAATTTTGACAGTCCTAATAATTAAAAAAACTGTCAAAATTTTGACAGTCATAAAAAAAATTTGACAGTCCGGAGGGGAGGACCATGCGAGGTGACACGAGGGCGAGGCTGCGTGGAGACCGGAAGGAGGGGACGAGGCGGAGGCGACGGGAGGCGGGGTAGGAGGCGGAGGCACGTGCGCGGGGGCGAGGCGGAGGCGCACGCTCACGCGCTTGCCACCGTTGTTGTTGTTGTTGTCGCTTCTAGTGCTGTTGCTGCCGCCGTCGGCGGAGGCGTAGTCGCACCCTCCGCGAGCGCACTCCTCCGCCGCGCGTTGTTGGAGTAGGTGGGTTTTCAACCTATGTGAAAAATATCCCAGAGTAGGATTGAGTATTTCTACATATAATTGGAATATCTCAATTTATTTTGATTGTATATTATTAAATATAATAGGAATATCTCAATGGATTTGGATTGGATATTCCTACATATAATAGGAATATGTCAATAGATTTGGATTTGGATTAGATATTTATATCTATAATAGGAATGCTAGTTGTGGGTTTGAGACTATATATAGGTGTCTCCTGGTCCTAAAATATCTCTCTCTCTCTCTCTAAAAAATAAAATATAGCAATAAGGAGAGAAAAGGAGGCAAGAGTGCCATTGAAACATTAGAGAGGAGAAAGAATGATTGGAGGCCATTTCGAAGAAGGAGATCAGTTTCGGGTATTTCTCGTAGTCTTTCTTCTTCGTGGTTATAATCTATTTTCTGTTCCAAATGAGTTGTGGTGATCCGTTTGGATCGATGAGAAGTTTGTAAGGAGTCGATGCATTTCTTATTCCATTAGTGGAGACTTTTTAGGGTTGGACTCCGATCGTCCCGTAGTTTTTTCCGCAAGAGTTTTTCACGTCAAAAATTTCTGTGTCTGCGATTTGTGTTTGGCATTTTTGGTTTGTGTGTTTTGCTCGGTTCTCTCGCAGGTACTCCCTGGTTTGTGGAACGGTTTTCGCACTTTCGTTCCCAACAAAGTGGTATGAGAGCCAAGTTCTGAAATTTCAGAAGGGTGTCAGAAGTTGACAGGCAAACCAGGGAGGAGAGATGGACGCGAAGCCGGTGCGCATGGTAAACCTGAACGGTACCAACTATATTATTGGAGGAGCAAGATGAAGGATCTGCTATTTGTCAAGAAGCTGCATCTACCGGTATTTGCTTCCGAGAGGCCCAGTGACAAATCCGAAGATGACTGAAATTTTGAGCATATACAGGTGTGTAGGTACATCAGGCAATTCATTGACGAGAACATGTACAACCACGTTGCCAGTGTTGAGCACGCGAGGACACTATGGGATAAGCTGGAATCTTTGTATGCGAAGAAGACCGGAGTAAATAAATTGTTCCTGATCCGGATGATGATGGGTTTGCGGTACAAAGATGGGACGTCTATTACAGATCACTTGAGTTAGTTTCAGGACGTGGTTGACCAGCTATCCTCGACGGGAGTCAAGTTCAACGACGAGGTTCAGGGACTATGGTTGTTGTGTATATTGCCAGACTAGTGGGAGACCGTACGAGTGTCTATGAGCGCTTCTACTCCGGAAGGCGTGGTCAGCCTGGAGTTTGCCAAGAGCGGGGTACTGAATGAAGAGATGCAGAGATATTCTCAGGGCACTTCATCCATATCCCACTCAGACACGCTTATTTTAGAGAACCGCGAAAGGGGTAAAAGCAGGGGTCCAGGCAATGACAGAGACAAAAGCAGAAAAAGTTTAAGGGTCGGTACGAGGACTTAGAATGTTGCCATTGTGGCAAGAAGGGCTACATCAAGCAAAATTATTTCTCTTGGAAGAGGGAGAAGAAGGGCGACAAGAGGAAGCAAAGTGAGAACACTACAGCGGCGGCCTCGACACATGGAGGCGACGTGATCATTGTAGGTGATGAGGTAGTTATAAATCTCGCATGCGATGACAACTCTTGGTTGGTGGACTCAGGTACTTCAGTGCACGTATCTTACAACAGGACACTATTTGCTACATACACAATAGACGATTGTGGAGTATTGAAGATGGGCAATGGAGATGTGTCGAAGGCGGTTGCCATTAGAGATATGTATTTGAGGACAAAGACAAGTGCAGTTCTTGTTCTCAAAGATGTCCATCATGTCCCTGATATCCGTTTTAACCTGGTGTCGGTTGAAAGGTTGGATGACGAGGGTTTTTTCAGTCTCTTCGGGAACAATCAGTGAAAGCTTTCCAGAGGTTCGATGATGATTGCCAAATGAAGCAAGAGGTATAAACTATACTATATGGAAGGTAGCGTACATGGGGCACATAAGGTTAATGCGGGAACTGATGCGTTTACTGAGTTATGGCACCGGTGGCTCAGCCATATCAGCGACAAGGGGATGAGCTACTTGGTGAACATAAAGGTGATTCCAGGGATAAAGTCTAAAAAGTTGGAGGAGTGCACGCACTGTTTGGCAAAAAAGCAAAATATGGTATCTTTTCAAAGTTACCCAAGTTCAAGGAAGCCGGCGTTGCTCGAGTTGATTCACTCAGATGTCTGCGGTCCTATAAAGGTAAAATTCATTGGTGGTGCTTCTTATTTTGTAACATTTATTGATGATTATTCCAAGAAGGTTTAGGTTTATACCATAAAGACCAAGGATCATGTGCTGCCCACTTTCAAAGAGTTTCAGACCTCTGTTGAAAGGGAGACGGACAATAAGCTGCTATATGTTCGGTCGGACAATGGCATCGAGTATATCGGTCTCTTTGATACTTATTGCAGAGAGCAAGGGATACGATATCAGAAGACTCCACCAAAGATACCGCAGCTCAACGGTGTAGCGGAGCGGATGAACATGATGCTAATAGAGAGGGTGCGGTGTTTGCTGTCTGAAGCAAATTTTCCATGCAGCTATTGGGGTGAGGTGCTTTACACAGCTGATTATGTTATTAATTTATCTCCTAGTGCTCCTTTGCAGGGTGATGTGCCTGAAAAAGTATGGTACGACAAAGAGTCCTCATACAATCATATGTGACTGTTTGGTTGTAAGGCCTTCGTGCATGTACCGAAGGACGAGAGATCCAAACTTAAGCCAAAGATGAGGTGGTACATCTTTGTCGGCTATGGTCGGGATGAGTTTGGCTATAAACTCTATGATCCAGTGGAAAAAAAGCTCTACAGAAGCAGGGACGTAGTATTCGTCGAGGATCAGACCATGATCAACACTCAGGATTTTGAGATGCCGTCTGAGGCTGAGAAATTTCCTGAGTTAGAGTCATTTCGCTTTGAATAGTTTCTAGAGGATATCGTAGAGGATCCAGTTATGGGGGAGCCAGTACATGGAGTTAGTCCCAACCTTGATCATCAGCCTACTGATGGTGGTCAGGGTGACCCTCAGAAGGATGAGCATGCCGAGGAGGCAGTTCCTGAAGGGAAAGAGACTGTAGATATACAGCCAGCACCAGTGGTTCCATTGAGGAGGAGCGATAGAGAGCGTCGACCATCTACGAGATACTCACCGGATGAGTATGTGCTACTGACTGACGGAAGAGAACCTAAAAGTTTTGCAGAGGCTATGGAAGACGAACACTGACAGGAGTGGATGGAGGCCATGCAGGAGGAGATGAGTTCCTTGAAGGCCAACTCTACTTATGATCTGGTGTGGTTGCCAAAGGGCAAGAAGGCTTTGAAGAATTGATGGGTGTTCAGAGTGAAGCAGACAGATGATGCTACTCGCTCTCGATACAAAGCAAAGCTGATAGTTAAAGGCTACGGTCAGCGAAAAGGCGTAGATTATGATGAGATCTTTTCGCCAGTCGTCAAACAGTCGTCTATACGTGTGGTGCTAGCATTGTCAGTCAGTTTTGACTTGGAGGTCGAGCAAATGGACGTGAAGACGACATTCCTCTATGGTAATTTTGAGGAGGAGTTATACATGGAGCAGCTAGAGGGATCCTGTGAGAAGGGCAAGTCACATTTGGTCTGCCGGTTGAGGAAGAGCTTGTATGGTCTGAAACAGGCTCCGAAGAAGTGGTACAGGAAGTTCGAGTCATTTATGGGGGAGCATGGCTATGCACGGACGACGTCTGATCATTGTATTTTTGTGAGGTACTTTACCGAGGATGATTTTATCATTTTGTTGCTTTATGTTAATGACATATTGTTGGTAGGTCAGAATGCCACCAAGATAGCAGAGTTGAAGCGCCAACTGGGCACGGCCTTCTCTATGAAGGATTTGGGTGCAACGAAGACTATTTTTGGGATGAAGATCAGCCGAGAGAGAGAGTCCAAGCTTCTACACTTGTCCCAAAAGAAGTACTGTCACTACCATATTTTCTAAAAAAGGGTATTTTAGTCATTTCATAATTAATTAAATATTGTACATGTGAATAATTATTTATTGTATTATTTAATTATTGTTAGATGTTAGTTTATTATTTTGGACTTGTGTTAGTGGACCAAACTAGTTTAGTTTAGACTCATGGATCAACATGTATTAATTGTTAGAATAGTTGATGTATGTAGTATATGTGTCCATGTATTAATATATATTAATTGATAAAATAGTTTAGCTATATGATAGCATATGGGTTAATGTTTGGGTAACTAATATATACTAGATATCACTTTTATCTTGAGATATTAAGGTAAGTGTCAAGGTATTGAGGATACTCAAGGTATTGGGTTTGGGTATCAAGATGGGAATTTAGTATTGCGATATCGAATTGGTTCAAAACTAAGGTATCCATTTAGTAATTATAATTAGGATTATTATATTTAATATTTTTTGGATATATATATACTAATTCATATCTATTGTTTGCATATCCTGAGATACAGTATCTTAGTATCTTAGATTTAGCTTGTATAACCTAGCTTCATAGTTTATGAACCCAACATCATTGAGATAGACTCATACAACCTAGAAATAGGTAGTTCGACCAAGTTTGACCGGTTTGACTTAGAGTTGACCTAGTTTGACTATTTTAACTTAAAATGGCTCTTTGACTTAGATGTTGACTATTTTAACTTATTTTTATTCCAAAATCTTGTATTGATATTGTATTCCATATCTAAGTCTTTGAGGCACCGTACCGAACATTTGTGAGACTATTCACCAGACTTCAGACGAGTACGTTCTCTGATAGTTTCTCATTTATGATATCCTTTATGTTCATTTTATCTAGTGTATATATCCATAATTTCTTGACATAATGGTTATACGGATTGGTATATCCGGATCTCGTCATGAGATTTTATTTCTTGGTATATATGGTGTATCTTATGCAAGCCTTGTTTTATTGTTCTTCTTGTACATGTACAGACACTGATTCTTGGGAAGACTAGCTATCTTCTTAGAGAATCCCGTGCCATAGCGTACCATGGTTGGATCCACTATACCAGTCGGGGTTAGGGAGTATGTAGTGTTGATATATGATCATACCCTTCTTGTATCAACTCTTGTTATTGAATAGTGTTACTCATACTCTGCACATATGATTAGCTAGACCATAAATCTTGTATCAAGTTCCCAAGCTGATTGTATGTTAAAGCTAGTACTCACACACTTAGTCATTAGTATTCTTGTTCATTGTCATATTATTCATTCTTGTATTTACTTTTAGTATTTTCTTATTGTATATCTTTCTTGTATCTATTGTTGCATCTTGTATATTCACATCTATTTATTGTTTTATAGTTTATATTATTGATTAGAACTGTTATTAGAGATGTACTATGCTCCTTTTCTAACTGGATATATTTTTTCCAGATGACACTGAGGAGTGGTATCCTACATATTACGGGCCTCAGGATATTGTGGGCTTAGATTCAGAGACCCTGGCTCGGGAGGGACTCATCCCGACTAAGACAGATAATCCGAAACTTGTAGCGTCTTAGTCATTATTTGTATTGGATTTGTCTCCAGCTTATTATTTATTTTTTCTTCACTCATTTATGTTATTATTTGACTCATGAGTGTATTGTGACTATTCTATTCTTTTATCATATTCTTGCTCATTTTTATCTTAGATTTGTAATTGAGTATATTGATATTATTGGTGGCTCATTATATTGTTAGATAGATTATCCAAACAACGTTCTACCGCCGATTCTGCAGTGTAGGCTGGGCATTGTTCCCGATTTATACCCTTACACCGGGTGCGGGTCATGACATATTTTTAGTGGTGGCCCATGCAAGTTCTTCAAGGTCATAATTAGTGCGATTTGTAGTGGTGCTCTTAATTGAGTACTATTAAGAGCCTGTTTCAGGATATAGGATATAGGCTATAGGCTGAGAATACTCAATCATATCTAGGAAAAAAATCTTTTGATTCATTCAACTATTCTTCCTTGATATTGATACTTGATCTTTAAACTGTCCTTCCTTGAGTGTCTTACATCATGTGCCATATTGATTTTTTCTTTCGCTTTGTCTCAGGATGCCGCCTAAGACTAGATCGCAACAGGGGAGAGAAGCTTCTGAGAGGTCTGCGACGTCCTGAGGGCCTGCACCAGTCACTTCTCCGGTGATTGGAGTGTCAGCTGCTTTCGGAGGTCCACCACCTACTCAGAGGACTGTGCCAGCTGTATATGAGGGAATTCTACCCCCACCTTCTGTGCCAACTGATGCAACATAGATGTTCATATTGTTTCGCAAGATATTGGAGGCACAGAGGGCTCAGTCTGAGACATACCAGAGACAGACCGATATCTTACGACAGGGCATCGAGAGTGCTCATCAGCTTGCTCGTGCCGTAGTAGAGAGAGGAGTTCCGGTCCAGCAGCAGGTTGCTCCTCAGGTTGCTCAGATTTGGCCAGGCAACATTCAGAACTTTAAGAAGCTGGAGCCTAGGGTTTTCAAGGGGACGGAGGGCATCGTCTATGCTGATGATTGGCTCAAGGATATTGTACGTCTTATAGGGTGTCCCATCTTTCCGAGGATCTGAAGGTTGAGACGCTAGGAATTTAACTGTTCGATGTCGTCCGTACTTGGTTCAGGAATGAGCCAATTCTTGTTGACGTAGGACGGTCTTGGGAGGTATTCAAGGACCTCTTCAAAAAAAAGTTCTTCGCTCGGGCAGACATGTTGGACTTTGGGGGGACAGTTTGAGAGCCTCATTCAGGGGAGCATATTTGTGGAGGAATACGTTGCAGAGTTCGGCTGGCTGAGCTGATTTACAGAGTATTTGGTGAGAGAGCCGAAGGTTCGGACTATTCATTTTTGTGAGGGTCTAAACTGGAAAGTGAAGATCCTCATTCCGTCTTTTTATGAGACATACTCGGAGATACTTGCGAAGGCACGCAAGGTTAAGCGGGAGTTGGGTCTGAAGCCCAAGAGAGGTTGTAATTCTTTTTTGGGGGCTAACAGCAGTACAGTATCTGCCAAGCGTCATCATTTCTAGTTCAGGCCTTTTCAGCAGCCACAGCAGCACCATACTCCAGCTAAGGCACCGTTTCATCAGGTACCACAGCAATAGAGATAGTTATAGCAAGCTTTTTGCCACTACTGCAAAAAGTTCGGCCATATCTGGGAGGTTTGTAAGAGGAGGTTGGAAGTTTATTTGTATTATGGTACCGAAGGGGATCAGATGAGAGAGTGTCCTCGTCGTACAGTTCAGGAAGCAGCTCCAGCTCCGAGGGGACATGCAAGACCACCTGCAGTACAGCCGAGGGGACCGCTTTCGACCCATCAGCAGCATTATGTCCAACATCAGCATCAGGAAGGTGCACGTCAGGGACGAGCATTTTCTATGACTGTCGAGGAGGATGAGCCCACCAGAGATATCATCGCAGGTTCTGTTATTCTTGATTCCATTTTAGCTTTAGCTTTGTTTGATAGTGATGCTTCCTATAGCTTTGTATCTGTTTCTTTTGCTCTGAAGTATAGTTTGATAGCTGAGTCTTCGCTTAGGACTTGCAATATCATGACCGAGGGAGGCATTATCCTGGTTAATGATATTTACAATGATCGAAAAGTTACTCTGGGAGACCGGGAGTTGAGTGCGTGTCTACTTGTAATACCACTTCTGAGCTATGATAGTGTACTCGGGGTGGATTGGTTGAGTAGGCACCGTGCTAGTATAGATTGTAGAGGAGATAGAGTTTTGTTTGGTCTACCAGGAGTGTCAGAATTCGAGTTTGCTAGATAAGCTACAGAGCAGGAAGAAGGCATTATTTGTGGAGCTATGGTAGAAGGCAAGGAGTTGCTGCATCCGTTGATAGCAGAGTTCTTGGATGTGTTTCCTGAGAAATTGTCAAGATTATCGCCAGATCAAGATATT